>VXAD01008064.1:153064-287532 GCA_013399195.1 Dicrurus megarhynchus
TAGCGGGGTTCCTCTATGTGGTGTCTAGCTTGTCTAAAATAAGGGCTGATATTTCCAGAGGGGTTGCCCAGGTACCTGCCCCAGTTATGGAAGATTCTAAGTGGAGTGGGGTATGGGAGGACATAGGCCAGACCCTGAAGCAATTTTCCGACCCAGTAGATTGGAACTTCCCAATTGAACAAATTCAGAATCCAGCTGAGGTGGGGAAGTATCTGAAGGAAAATTGCAACAACACTAATGAAAAGAAAAAGCTCGTTGCAATGTGCTGGGTCCTGGCTAATGCTTACCGCACACTGCTGGATACTGTAGGGCAGAAGATACAGCCAGAGGGGCCTGAGAGTAAGACAGCAGACATCCCAATCACTCCAGCTGAAGCTAAAACAGATGGGGAGCCTAAACTAATAACAATTGCCCAGAGAGTCAACAGGTTTTTTTTTTCCTATCTGCCCTGCTCCAGGCTGATGTGTGGACTCCCCTTCTCCTTCCTGGAGACTGGGGGGACCAGTTACCAGCCCGTGTGTTTTTTCCTTCTCTGGGTATTTGTTGTATTTTGAGTTTTTTTCTGTTCTGCCCTGTTTTGTTCTGTGTTAATAAACAGTTTGGGTTTTTTCCACTTTCACCTGCTGTTATCAATTTGTCTCATTGGTGGAGGAAAGGGGGAAGCCCTTTCCCTTTGGAGGAGGCACTCATTCCAGAGTGTTTCCTCCTAAAATTTTGTCTCCAAAAACTGAGACACTTATGATGCACTTTTTATGTATGAATAAAACTACACATGGTTCCACATCCAGTAGCTCAACAGGACAGAGGAAAGATTGACAAGGACTAAGCTATAACCAATGGGGCAGTAAACACAGTATCATTTTATCCAGTATCCAGTATCATTTTATTAATGCAGTTAAGAGATCCAAGGTAACTCAATGACTCACATGGAACTAGCAATGGCTCTGCCTCACATGGCACCTAAACTCTTCCACATGGTGTGCTGTGCCTCAGTTGTCTCAGTGGGCTTTGATCATCTAAACTCTCATTCTGCCTTACATGCTTACTGTTTTCTGTCAGCACTTGTTCCCTGCTTCTGTTAGCTCTGGTACTGTGCAGTGCAGGCTGGCTATGTAAAAATCTGATTTAGGTTATCCCTTTTAAAGAGGAAGAATACAGGGAAGAAGAGCAGAGAGACTTCGGGAGTTTGGGTTCTCAATATTCATAACACATGCTCAGTCCTGGTACTGGGTGTCCATGCCCAGCCACTGGCAGCAGGGGCCTGCAGTGGTGGCTCCTGTAAGGAGACCAGGACTGCCCCTGTGCCCGACACAGCTGGCTCCTGCCCACTCCAATGGACCCATCACAGGGCAAAACTGAGCCCTTCAGTCAGGATGGTGGCACCTCTGGGAAAGTGTATTTATGAAATAACAAAAACATTGCACAGAGAGAGAAGGGAGGGGTGGAGGAAAGTGAAAGAAACTACCATGAGGACACTAAGTCAGAGAAGGAGGGGGAAGAAGTGCTGCAGGTTCTAATAAAGAGATTTTTTTCTCTCCATGGCCTACGAAGAGAATCCTGCAAGATCCATCATTGCAGACACTGGGGGACCCACTTAGACGGATTATCCTGAAGAACCACAGCTCACGGAAAGGACCCAAACTGGAGCAGGGCAAAGCAGGAGGAGGAAAGGACAAGCAGAGAGGAGCTGTTCTGGACTGACACCAAACCCCATCCGTCTGCACCAGGGATGAGAGGGCAAAGTAGCGAATGAAGGAGCAATAATGAACTTGGGCAGAAGAAGAGGGAGGTGTATTAGATTTTTCTCTTTGCTTCTCACCATCCAACTCTACTTTAGTTGCCACGAAAATTAATTTTCTTCAAGTCATGTCCAGTTTTCCCAGGACAGTAACTGGTAAGTGATCTCCTTGTCTTTGTTTTGACACACGAGTGTTTTCTTCTTTTTTTTTGTCCCATTTCCTATTGAGGTAGGAGAACGAGGGAGTGGCTGGGGTGGGCCTGGAAGTCAGCCGAGTCAGGTCACCACAGTCCCTCAACTCTTAAACCTCTATTGTGTGAACAGATAACAAGTCAGTAATATAGGTAAGAAAATTTAATATTTGGGTGACAAAACTTCCTGGATCATACAAGTAGAAGTAGGGGCTATTTGTTCTTTCAGGAATCAAATCACCATGAATTCTAGCAAGACCGAATTTTGCTGTGCTATCTTGGTTACATTACCTCACCAGTTCTGCTGAAAACTCAAAGTTAATAAAATCCAGGTGTTCCTGATTACACAATATTTAAACAGGTTCTAAGTACTCCAAGCTCAATCAGAAAACAGCTAACTACACATTTCATGTAGGTCACCTGAGTTATTAAAATACATTGTTCAAATCCAAAACATTTAAAATAAATTTAAACCTTTTTTTTTTCCCCTTTTACCAATCAAAAGAAGACTTTTGGCTTCTTTACAGTTGGTGTCTTTCTCGTTTCTTGTATTATGCCAACAGAATAACATCCAGAAACAATCTCATATACAAAATTTCACAGAAAGCTGTGCCACACAAATACATGGACATAGTTCACTAGTCTTTTGGACTAAACTTATTTGTCTCTGCAGTCAAAATAACAACTTTAATTTAAAGTAATAATCAGAGTAACAGAACCACTTCCTGAATGAGCCAATAATGGAAATAGAAATTAAACCTTTTGGTGGTGGTGGTTTTAACTTTGCGTAAGTACTTTTTGGTCCATGGAATACACACATAATGAGATAGACACAGACACGGACATGGACATGGACTCAGACAGATTTGCCTTGTATTGAGTATTGTAAACTATTCTTTAAACTAAACTGAGATAACTTATACCTGAGAAATTCGATGATGAATACACTAAATTTAATTTAATCTGCTAATTGGCACTGGCTGTTCATAAAAAGAGATTTATGACTGCTAAGTTTGTTCCTTACCAAACACTATGTTACCATGAAGGTTTCCTCTGGGAAAACAAAAACCAGGAAGACAGAATAAACAATAATTGATTAAAGAGGATTTAGTCTTTTAAACTTAAAGGTTGAGAAGATTGTCTTTCCTGGTGGATTTATTTACATTTATCTAGTAGCTCTATGGATTATGTGTCCAGACTAGCAAAATTTGCCAAGCCTGGAGACTGTTGTGGAGCACACCCTCCTCTGGCTGCAGTAAGCACTCAGAGTATCAGATCAGTGGAGCAGAGGGACCTGGGACTGGGAAGCACTCTTGGGTCCACAGCTCAGACCTGGGTCGGTGAATCCCTCCTGGTCTGCACTCTGCAGCAGCTGATCCCAAGCAGCTGCCATGGTGGAAACAAGGCTGTAACATGAAAACTTACAGCTGATAAATATTTTGACTTTGCAAAACAAGGGTGCATGCTTTTCCTACTTGTTTCAAATATCTGTGTTGTAGGCAGGAAATCCGAATATTGGCTTTCGTATTTGAGAAAAAGTTGTTAATGAGTTCACTGGTGTGGTTAGGATTATTGATTAAAGACATTCACTGTCGTATGTAAAATTGTTCATGGTTATATGTGGACTTGTGAGATAGTTCCTTTAGCCTTGGTACTGTACAACAACTGTTAATTGGTTGTTATTGCTTGCAGTGGCGGTTTGGTATAATGGAGAGACTGTAAAAATCTCCTAAAAGGCATGATTTAACATTGCTCTGAGGGGGGTGGAACGAGGATCTGATTAACATAAGGGGACGAACTGAAAGACATCATTGGACAGCCCAGGAGCCAAGAGAAGGACCCCAGACACGGACAAACCAATCACCACAGCCCCGAGAGGCGGAGATAGGGAGAGGCCGTATGGTGTAAAATGTAACCTCCCTAGTGGGTGTGCCTCTGACCGTAGGCGTCCCTGGGGGCGCACCCAGCGCTGTGCCCTTTGCTTTGTGTCTGGCAGACCACCAGTTGAGGTCTCCTATTGTCATTATAATCTTGATCATTAATAAGAAACCTTTTCAAATTTTTCAATTGTGAGTTGCATTTCTCACAATCTGTATGGTCAATATTGTGTAATGCTGTGTGTTGTAGCATGTGATTTGACATCATTATTTGAATTTTGATATAGTAATTACTTGTGTTACCTTTCAAGACAGAACTTTTCCATTTCTATATGCAGTATATGTGATTTTATAAGCTTTCAGAGATTAAACTAACACATTTGCTTTTTATTCCGTATAGATAAACTTGCCTTCCTCTCTTCACTAGCTTCTCTGTTCCTAAGAGGAAGATGCTGGCATGGCAAGTCAAAGCAACAGTCAGCATCTAGGAAGGTATTTCATGTCAGAAGAAATGAGAGGTTGAAAACTTAGGTCACTGTGTTTTTCAGTGATATTATGTTGGAGTCCAGAATGCAGAGAATATTTCTCTGCCTGTTTTTAAGTACAGAAACCCCCCTGTACATCAGCATTTCTGACCTTTGTCCGTGGAGAGATCTATATACTCTCTGGGAAGAATTAAAATTTATAGTGGTATGAACTAGGTGATGGGATATTATGTAAGGTTGTNGGACGGAAGGTCCTATTCTTTACGACACCTAGCAAAAGATATTAAAATTCCCTCATCAGGGAATAATAATTTAAGGCACAAAACCTGACAATATTATATCTGAGATTCCTTAATACAGTCTTGATTAACTAAGCTGTTATTTAACTGATTAAGAAAATCAATAGTAAAAGCCACTATCTAGGTTGCAAGCAAATACATGCTCAGAAATTGAAGTTCAATAAAATGGCTCTTGAATTAACATTAATCTTTTAAAAACAGCTACTTGCTGTATGTACTGAAGCCTGCTCTCCTGCTTATACGGTAATGAGAGTCCTAAGACATTCTATTTTTCCAGACCAGTGCAGCTGTACCTAGGACTACAAAGAGTCATCAAAACAGGAATGTAATATTGCAGTTGCTCCACAGTAAGTCACAGTACTTCCTGCACTCCTATACTATGGTTATTAAAAGACCAGTGACTGTAACAGGTTACATCTGTGGCTTCATCTGTTCTCAGAGCTTGACAAAGCATCTGTTTTATGGCTTGTTTCAAGAAAGACAGTCAAAGTTGTGTAAATCTCTTGCAGGTCTTTAGACCAGCCAGATACATATTGCCTCTGAACAGAACTGTGGAAATTTCTTAGGAAGTCAAGAAGTGGCATTACCACAGAACGAATCATCTCATCAGCCCACACAGTTTAAAATTTTCTAACTTACCTGTCTACCTCACTGCATTTCTCACATGCCTTAAAATCAGTGCACAGAAACGCAGGTCAACCAAAATAAAGCTGGCCATGATTTTCCAGTTTTCAGGTCAGCCTAGGAATTTGTTTATTAAGGAAATTTGCATTTGAGTATTTAACATCTTTCAATGACAGTAACCCTCCTTAGAAGCAACTTTAATAATAACAGGCTGTTCTAGAGCTTGCTCCCCACCAAAACCACATACACTACAAAGTTTCTTTTGAGTCTGGAGCACTAATGTCAAAATCAAAGTGACCTTTACTACAAGATAGTAAAGAAAGATAAAACCATGACTGGAAAACTACTCTACTGGAAAAAAAAAATCAAAGAAATGCAATGATATCTGTACTGAATACTGTCTTACGATAAATCATAAAAAAGGGCAGTTTTTGATTTGAAAATTTAAATTTTAATTCCTTGGTGAGGTAATATATGTGGTCCAGTCAAATAAATTTTGTGTCAACCATGGATCCATACTTTCCCATGTAGTAAACGAGGGCCAGTTATCCACAAAGACGATTAACTGGTGATTTAGTAAAAGAAAAGGAAAACAAAACCAAAAAGACAAGGCTGGAAGAACCAGGAGCGGGAATAGCCCTCTCCTGACCCGGAGGCGGGAGGACCTCGCTGTGAGAGGCGTCGATCACAGGAGGAGCAGTCTCTAAGTGAACATCACAGTCTCTCCAATTGGTCAGTCCGTAGGGTCTCCCTTAGCTACTCAGTTCATTGAGCTGTATTTCCTGCTCCTCAAGTGGTGGCTGGCTCGTCGCTAGGTCTCTCCCCTCACGGCGCTTCAACGGATTGGTGTGCAGTTTCAGCTAAAGGCGAGCTGATGATTGGTGGGTACAGCTGTCTCTCTCAGGCTGATGTCACCCTGATGTTGATGGGGGTGCTCTGTATCACCACCTCCTGGTTTCTTATATTAAATGCAGTCTCTGTTTGCTGTAAATGAAGAAACCTAAACTCAACTCGGTGTTTTAAACCAAAAACCAGTGTACCCCGAACTGTAACACTGAACCATCCTAACTGAAACTGTACAAGCCAAATCAACACGCAGAACCGCCTAAACTGGAGCAACACCTATGATACCCACATTAGGGAAACAGTTTTAGTGCTTGATAGTTGTATGAACACATTCAGAGGCATAAAGGAAATAGGTTCACGTAGAAATCTGAGTCCAGATTAGAACCTCCACTATCAGTGAACAGAAATTTTTTTCTTGATTTGTTTATTCATATTGATGAAGCATTACGGAACTGATAATTGACAGAGTAATTTTAATGTAGATTATATTCCTTTGTAGGATTCCATCATATTCCTTTGTAGAGTTCCAGCCGCTACTCTTTGACACTCATGTGCAAGTTACATGTGTGTTTCTGAAGGAATATGCTGAAATCCAAGAGCTAAGAATACCACCTATGTGGAAGAAAGCTTACAGGAGCCAGAAAATAAGGATAGAGTTTGCTGCTAGCTTCAGGATAGTGGAAGAAAAAAAATACTGGCAAATTCTCATCATGGCCATTCAGAGTTATGCTGTGAAAAGGGTCTAATAACTAGGTGAATTAACTAGGACCTGGAAAAAAAAGAAGTACAATGTTCTTGGATGTATAATGATACTGATTATGCTGATTTACACCGGCAAAAGTACAAACATACCATCTGGAGTCAGTAGACATGAAACTGTCAAATCACTCATGTGTTACACAACTGTCAGACCTCTAGAAATAGCCATTATCATAGTACAAAGTGTTATATTTAGGCCACTTCACCTCCAATTTACTTCAGAACACTTTTGATGATAACAATTTTAATTATTTCACATAGTGCTTAAAAGAATTCTTCTGAAGGGAGGAAAGAAATAAAAGCTTTAAAATACAATAATGGATTTTTTTTCCCCTTACCGTAGAAGCGTTGTCAGCTTAAGACAACTTGCAAGCTCGTAGGAAGTTTTTTTCCTATGCCTGATAACATATGACACAAATAATAGTTGACTGCAGATTTTTCAAATGACTGAATGGAATTATTTGTGGTAGGGTATTTATGTGATTACAGGGGGAACCAGGAATTGGTTGTTTTAACAACTGTATGAACAGAAGAGAGTGTTCTGTGTTCTCATACAACCATGTTGCTCATGCAAACAGAAAAAGTTACTTAGCAGGCTGAATGAAAAATGAACTGGCTTGTATTTATGAACATCATATTTACACAGGTGCAAATTATATCACAGCACCAAAATGGTTGTATAAACAAAGTCACATAACTTTATAATAACCCAACTAAGTTTACTGTTGTATGAAAATAGCAAGACTTACTGATGTTAATGATTAACTTTTTTTTTTTAGTGAATGCTTTCAAATATAATACTGATAATAAATAGTTTTTTTCATTCCGCTACTCTTCAAAATTCACTCACAGTGGTCTGGGATACGTTAAAAGATTATTTTAGGAAAAAAGAAGTATTTCACTCACCTGCTAATGTCTTCTCTGTTAAAGACACAGAAATTTACTTTTAATAATGATAATTTGAAAAATATATCATTGTCTAAATAGCACCTCACCCATAGAACTAATATTCCCAAATAAAAAGAAGAAAGATTCATAGACAGAATACCTTGAGGAGCATACCAGAGTATGTTAAGCTTTACCAAACAGTGGGCTGTGGGTAAACAGGGAGTGGAAACAGAAGGGGAGGAGCAAAGCAGGGAAGGAAAGAAACTCAGCATACTGTAGAAAGGCCCATGTGTTAAAAAGATTACCTGGAAAAGTTGAAACTTTGAAGTCAAAGTACAAAGGTTATACTGCTGTGTTTATGCCAATAATTCTGAAGGCAGTCATAGGGAATAATCTATTTTCCTTGTTCTATGCAGGAAAGGGACGTTTGTTGTCATGAAAGACTTAAAGTTCTCTTAAGAACCAGGTGCACAAACTACAGACACTCAGCTGAAATGCTAACAGAGTTTTCTCAGTGGAAAGTGCCAAGTTTAACAGGAAGAAACAAAAGAAGGAATGTATTATGTGATTTATTTTTTCCCCTACCTTTCTGGGACATAGTTTTGAAGATACAGCTGTGTGAAAATGTTCCTCAAGACAGCTTTGCAATAGTGACAAGAATTTCAAAACTGACGATAAAACCCCGCTGATTTTCCATTCCCTATGTTGCTGATGTGAGAATACAAACAGTTCCATTCTGAATTACACACGTAGCTCACCTAGTGCCATATCCTGTGCCAGATGATTACCTTGGGTCCCTTTGCTGAAGGTATGAAAACTCTGTACAAAGTTAATTTGCTAGACTATCCATCTAAAGAAAGTTCCACCCCCTACATGAAGAAGAGAAAATTTACTTGCTTCCCTAACTGTGGGACTTTATTCCACCTAAAACCCCATTTTTTAGGTCAATTTAATTCGAAATCATTACTTTCAGAATTAAATAGCATTAATTAAGTAATAGCATTGCTTAAAAACTGTTTTCATTCTTTCTTTTTGAAACTGCTTCCTTTCAGTTACATTAATGATTATCATACTCTTACATAATAAGACAAAAAGAGGGATATAGTTTCCCAGCTCTTTTACAGCCATTATTTTTGGCTGGTTTTCTGTCCTCTAGGGATTGGGATTTGATTCTTAAGAGGATAAGAATCCTCTTTTTCACTTTTTAAAATTAATATTCCTCCACTAACCCTATGATTTTATCTTAATTTCATGACATCTAGAATATCTGTTTTCAAATGTAGTGCTATAGACCAGACTCCAGATAATGGCAAGAAATTTACTTACAAAATTACATCATTTAAAATTTTCAGTATTTTTGTTCTGTCCCTAACGGGTGTTGTTCTAACATAAAAGTTCCTGAACTTTGAGGAATATTTGCATGATAAATAGTGTTAATTATTGTGTTATTAGAGACGACCAAGTAGTATTATTTGCCATAATCAGGAGTGGCAGGTCCACATACAATGGATTTTCTTCTTCAAGAATACTAAATGTAGCACCCATGTGTGCCTTGGTTTGGTGTTTCTTATTAAAAATAATGTGTCATGTATAATAAGGAAGAATCATGCACATCATGGTTTTAAGATCCATTAGCACACATAAGCAGGTTTGATGGGGAAAAAAACCCAAGCATTCTAATTACTAAAATTATCATAATATAAGTAACAAGAATAGTTTAGAGTTGCAGATATGCAACACTTTCCAACAGAAGTTCTAGTTCATGAAAAATATGTTTTTTCATTTGTATCATTAATCAAAGGATTGAGAGGCAAAAGGAGAAAACCAGTTTTCTACTGTACTTAATCTATTAACTCTGTATTTTTTCTCTCTTTTCTTCTCTTACTCCTCTCATTACAAATCTTATTTCCTAATAGCCCACTATTAGGTCAGTCAGAAAGGGAGAAAATTCATACTACTTACTTTATCAGACTTCTATGGATCTGCTATTCTTCAGGTTTCTGTGATAGTTCTTAACCTGCATTTTCATCAGGCTTATTGTTACAAAACTTGAACTCTTTGAATTAATTTCCCCCTATTTTCTGTTCTCTTGAAGGCAAATGTTAGTAGGGTTTACATGAAATTCATCATGTAATTTCTCACTGTATAATAATGGGGGAATTTAATTTGTGCCAACGTGAACTCTAGTAATTATAGTTGGCACTTTCAGTAGTTTTTTCTATTGTATTGGGTTTATATGACCAGGATTTGGTAGCAGGGGGTGGGTTACATGGGTAGCTTTTGTGAGAAGCTGGTAGAATCTTCTCCCATGTTCAGCAGAGACAGTGACAGCCACCTACAAAGTGGACCTGCTACTGGCCAAGGCTGAGCCTGCCCATCAGACAAGGTAGCAAAGCCTGTGTAATAAAGGAAGAAAAGTTAAAGCACAGATACAACACAGTGCTTAGAAGAGTGAGAATACATGAGAGGAACAACTCTGCAGACACCAAGGTCAGTGGAAAAGGAGAGGAAAGGGTGCTACAAGCACCAGAGCTGAGATTCTTCTGCAGCCCATGGTGCAGACCATGGTGAGGCAGCTGTGCCCCTGCAGCCCATGGAGGTCAATGGCAAATGCAGAGATCCACCTGCAGCCCAGGGAGGAGCCCCACACCAGAACAGGTGGCTGCCTGAAAAGAAGGCTCTGAACCCATGAAAAGTCCATGCTGGAACAGCTTGCTGGCAGGGACCTGCCAACCCATGGAGAGAGGAGCCCACACTGCAGCAGGTAGGAGTTGTGACCTTGTGGGGTCCTAAGCTGGAGCAGGCTGTTCCTGAAGGACTGCACCCCATGGAAGGGGAGCCAGGCTGGAGCAGTACATGAAGAACTGTAGCTCATTTAAGGGCTCACACTGGAGAAGCTCATGCAGAGCTGTCTCCTGTGGGAGGGACCTCACAGTGGAACAGTGAAAGAACTCCTCTCCTTGAGCAACAGCAGAAACGTGTGATGAACTCACCATTCCCATCTCCCTGTGCCTCTGCCAGGGGAGAGGTAGAGCCTGGGAAGGAGGGAGGGGGAGGGCGGAAGGTGGTTTTAAGATGTGTTTTATTTCTTATTATGCTGCTCTGATTCTGCTTGATAATAAATTAAATTAATTTCCCCAAGTCAAGTCTATTTTGGCCATGATTGGTAAGCAGGAGTGGGTTCTCCCTGTTCTTACTTTAAGTCATGAGACTTTCATTATATTTTCTCTCCTGTCCACTTGCAGAGGGGAGCAGCTCTGGTGGGTACCTGGCATCCAGCAACCCCCCACATTGATCAAATGTGGAGTTTTATGTAATAGGTTGAAATACGGTGAGATTGGCAGTAGTATAGACAAAACAAATCCAGGAAAGTGCATTTTGTTGTTTACATGAATTACAGCAATATTTGGCCAAGTCAGCATTATTTGAAAGTCATATGTGGTGAAAATGTCAACATCTGAACAATTTCTGAAAAATGCATTTACATATACAGTTCATAAATTATTTTCTAACCATTACAGACAGGGAGGTGACTGCTCTAAGTATAAAAACTGTTGTTTGTTCTGCTCCATACTTTCATATTCCATGATACTGCAAAGATCCCCAGAAATTACTGTGACTATTTTCTTCCAGCTTTCCAGGAAATTGGCATGGATTCATTTACCACAACCAACCTGTCCCTAGACATTAGGCTGAAAAGCAGAAAAGAGTACAATGAAGAATATTTACCTCTAATAAAACCAGGAGACAAACAGATCCAGTGTGGTGTTTCACACAACACAAAGACAGAACAGACTTCCAGTGGGAGGAGTTCTCTCTTGCTTTTCAGGCTTTCTGTTCACTGAATGTTTCTTGGACTAAAGAGACAATAAACTGTGGAAAGAAAACAGACCATGGCTGGAGTCGCGGGGGAATTGCTAATTCCTTTGAGTTGGGTCCCAGAAATATAGGCACAAATGGAGAAAGTTTGAACAATACTTAGGAAACACTCCACAGAACACAGAAGGTTATGAATCATCTGAGGCCAAAGAGTCAGTGGCAATTTTGCAGAGCCAAGTCCCAGATAAAAAACATGAACCTGTTTTGGATCTAAGACAAAATAGTCCAAGTGTGGCTGCTAGAAGATACAGAATTAAATTTGGCAAACTGCCCAGAATAAGCCATTCAAAGACCTTACCTCTTCCAGGCTATCACTTAGTAAGCAAAACTCTAGAGAATTCAAATAGTACAAGAAAATATATGAGAGACAAAAATCAGGCAGTGCTCAGAAACAGAATTCACAAAACGGCTGTACATGGATCTGCACATGAACTGCCAGCAGTACAATACACTACAAAAAACTACTACAATACAGTATTTGGAGAAAGATCAAAGGACTACAGTGAAATGTATCATTTTGCAAACCCCAGCAGAGCATGCAGAGCATGGACAAATCAGATAACAAGAATACTATTAGTGCCAAAAAATTCTTCAAAAAAGCTGCAAGCAGTAGTGAAGCAGAAGAAGGATTCTAGCAAGTTTGGTACAGTGAATACAGTATGTTCATAGCAGTGAACTAGTACTAAAAAAAACAACCAAACAAAACAAAACAAAAAAAAAAAAAGGGCTGTAGGAAAGAAATAGATGAAACTGAAGGCTCAAAGGCATGTCTTTCTGAAGGGATTCTATGTGAAATGCTTGAGAAAGAGCATGTATTCAATTTATAACAGCACTGAGAAAAAAGTACCAATTACTGGATTCAAAATATGTCATGTCCACATGTTTTTGCAAGCGGTTGTTCTCACTGGTAGAACAGATTCTTCAGCTGTGGAAAAGTTCAAAGAGTGATTGCTCTCAGAAGAAGCAAAGCTGTCAATAAAGTATAGAATAGAGATAAAGGGGCCCAATTTCTGCCCCCATGAATATTCTTTTGACCTAAGGAAGGGGGATAAAAGAGAACTTGGATAGGTTTTCTTCTCTGGGAATTACAGAGCAAGCAGAAAAAGAAGAAAAGTCTTTTAAGCTAGTTGGTCACTCTAGTGAAAGCAAAGAAGAAAGCAATGAAGAAAAAAGAATGAAGCTTTGGCTTCTAGTATGCTAAATTATTGCTAAATGAAGGAGTGGGAAGACTGAATTGTTTCTACCACCGGTGAGTAGAAAATTCTGGAATACATATTCCATGCCAAGTGTTTTTCTAGATTTCATGAATCAGCAGAGTTCTGGAAAATGAAACAGAAAACAAAGGTTGCACTTTCAGACTTTCAACATTTCTTTTGAGGAATAGTTTATTCAGGTAATGTCCAAGGGAAGTCACAGGAAAATATAACCATTACTTAATTGTATCGAAGGCAGTAAAGTCAACTGAACTTTAATTGTGAAGGGAAAAACAATAGGTGTGTCTAAGCAGATATAAATAAATAAACATAAATAAACACAGAAAATTAGAAAGAAAAAAAAAAGCTGAAGTTCTTGGACTAAACTAAACCACAGGTGTTATTTAATATAGCAAGGTATTAACACAACAAGCTAATACAGCAAAAGAGTATAGGGGGATCCAGCAAAACACCGACCTTTGTAGCACCGGCAAGGGAGACTTAAAAGAGCTTGTTGGGAAGATAAACTTCATGTCCAGAGCAGTCATCTAAGAATTATATAATGCAGAGATGTCTAATGAACATGTTGTACAACAGTCAGTCACAAAATTGAACTGGTAGCTTAAAGAGATTTTCCTTTTTAGAGGAGTCTGCAATAACATAGGAAGAGTCAGTAAGGAGAAAATTAGGTTCCTACAGAGTCGCTGAAGACCCTTCGAAAACTACATGGGTGCGAAAGCTTAGCAAACAGATGCAGGTTATAGAGCTTTTGAAGCAAAGAAACAGCAGTGTGACTTCATTACGTGCAAACAGAAAATAACACTCTGGCCTTCCTTAAAGTTTTGCACATAGTGTTGAAGTTTATATCTGGGAAGCAAACACTAAAATGAAAGTATTTCTTTTTATCACTGCCAGTAAGGGCAAACTTGATATGGCAACCTTACAATGGAGAACTAGCCTGTATTTTCAGCAGTTTTCACTGCAGTAGAAATTTAAAATCTCACAGGAATTTTTCACTACAGTGACTCCTATGAGTTGTCTTTTGAAAAAAAAAGTTTGACACGTGGGCTCTTGTCAAGGTTTTGCAGCAACAAATTACAGGCTAGTATCAGGAAGCCGCTGAATTCACCTGGCAAACAACTTTTTCAGAGAACTGTAAGTAAAAGAGCTAATAAACCAGATACCCATGATAAATGAAGATACATAATGAAGTGCAAAAGCAAATCAGAAATCACCATGGGATAATATCTCAGGAGCTACTAGTGTTTCTTAAAAGTCTACCTGACAGGAAAGTTTCACTGCAGACAGCAGTGATGTTACAAGAGATTGCTTTACCAAGAATGAAGGTACTGTGGAAAAACAAGAGAGACCACACTCCCTACCTGACTTCCCTTCCCACATTGTGGCACATTTGATGCAACCCTTATAGGGCTCTTGATGTGTTGGGCAACTTGATGTATCTTAATGCAAAGAGAGCTTTTTTCCTGCACTGACATAAACGACCCTGCTGCACAGTGACATTTCTTCACCTTGTTATCACCTTCATGGACATAAACTGTAGATACACATGTAGGACTTTCTTTTGGCTTTCAGCCATGCAGGAACTGTACAATACAGTGACAACTTTACCCCCAAGGCAGCCACATAAACTGGGCAAAACATCATATAGCAATGAAGGTAAAGACAGAGAGAAAAATGATAATATAGGTGAGACAGAGGTTGACAGCAGCAAAAAGGGAAGTTGGGTTAAAAGCAGTGTGAATGTAAAGAAAAATAGAAAAGCAGAGAGAGAAAACTGACAGGAAGACCTGGAGAAAAAAAATAAAGCAGGAGAAAAAGTGATTAAAAACACAGTCAAGATCGAGGTAACAAGCAGAAACAGACAGGAAACACACTTTTTCCCTTTCTTCTCAAAAGAGAAGCAGAGGGAAAAGGAAAGGGGGAAATGGCAGAAAGAGCGGAAGGGTCTGTCTGTCTGGACAGTCTGGACATTGTCAAAGGGTCCCTCTCTCGGAAAGCTGGAATGGAGCTTGTGGCTTATATGTCTCTGCATGCTCTTGTAGCACAAAGGACAACTCTCTCTTGATCCTGGCTGATTCATGCCTCAATGCCAGAAGCTTCCTATTAAAAAAGTAATTTCTAATTACAAACTCTGTCATAAAACATTTGCTCAAGGGACACTTTTAAGGTTTAAGGGGATTCTCTCTCAGGAAGTTACCCTGCTCTTGAGTACTTGACCTTAAAATCTTAATATTTTTAATGTAATCTATTTTGGATGTTATGTATACACCACAGAAAAAGAGAAAGATGCAAGTATTTGACTCCATCAAAACTACTTCTGTGGTGAACTTGACTTTAACCTTTGTATCACATTTGCCAGATGTACTCTATTGTTATTCATAATTTTCACGCATCAAGTGCACCTTAGTTACTTTGTATTAACACTCTGAAATGTAGTGCAGAGCAGCTGGCCAGATTGTTCATTTTGTTTATTCAGAGGTCAGAGGAAATGTGAACATTCAAAAACTTGTTAATATGCTCAAAAGGTAAGACAGTCTCATCTCCACTTCAGCAGACAGTCTGCTTTTTAAATAAAACACTTTTCATCTTGCTAGGAGAGGAGTGGGGTTTTGTTGTTTTGGGTTTTTTCATTGTGACCAGGGAATCAGAATTGATAAAGTTTCATCTCATTTTAAAGTTCATTTGATTCATGCCCAGCATTCATGCCTGTCTTTCTGAAGACAAAAGATGGTACTTTGTACCTTTTTTCTACCCGCACTAGGAAGACTTGATCAACCTCTCTAAATAATACATTGGCACTAATTTCTGTGCTCATGGCCAGAGGCAAGATTGCATGGTGTCTGCTAATGAAAATAATTGTGAAGAGACAGAGGACAAAATAAAGAGACAGTAAGAAATGGTATCAAACTTTTAAAAAATCTGTAAACTACAAATAACTGTTGAATATTCTCTCTTCATTTGTATAGAAAAATTCATCTGGCTCTGAATTAGAACTTGATGACTTATTAAAAACAAATAATTCATTGATCAAATTTCACTTTCTCTGTATGTTAACTAAGATAAAATGTCTCAATTATATTTGATATTCAAAACTCTTCATGCATTTCTTAATTTTTTTTTCCTTCTACACAGAAAGCATAAGAAATATGGTGCAAGTACCAGGATAGAAAAAGTTGTTTTAAATTTAACTTGATATTTGGTCTGAATCAATGATTTTACTGGCTCCAGAATTCCACCTTTTAAGTTTTATGGGCCATTTTGCAAGTCCTCGATAAGGTGATGTCTGCCACATAACACAAATGCAGTGTGAAATCTGAATTTTTGTTACCTTGTACAGATGTAATCGACACTGATGTTGTGCTAACAGGACAAACATCTCTACTTTAAAAATTCTGGCCAGTGCTGGTCAGAAAAAAAGAATACTGAAAAGTACAGTCATGCCTGAATCAAACAAGGTTTTCTTTTCTCCCTGGAAGTGTATACTTTTGGAAAGCGTGCTTTTTTTAGAGCTTACCTTATGTTTTTGGAGCTAAATTGTATGTGTAACTTCGTATTCGTTATGCCTGTCTGGCCTGTCTTGTCTTCATATTCTTTCCTTTTCAGATTTTCATTCTAACCAAATTGCTTTCACACGTTAATGAGCTTCTAACTAAATCATATTAAATTTCACTGGCTTGGGGCAAGGTTGACAAAAGTTGGGATTCTGGATTGTTTTTACTTCTTTCCTGTCTTACTTATTCCCCAAAGAGAGACAAAGTCTGTGATATGGCTCACTGTTGACTTCTCCTCCTGCCTTTTCTAGTGTCTCTCTTGACATTGCATCACAGGCAGTGAAGAAGACGTGCAGAATGGTAAAGGGCCAGCGAACTTAAAAAAGATCCTTCTTTTCTCTAGTGCCTTCTCCCCATGCTGCTCCCTTTATTTCCTAATGGCTCAAGAAGCTCGCAGCTGGAACAGACACACAATTTCTGTTTCCATGCTGTGTAAAAAACCAGGAATAAGGAGGAGTGGCAGGGCATTAGCAAGGACGAGGAGTCACTGCTTGTGAGCACAACGAATCCTCCCAAGGGCCAGTGAAATCTCTCAGCCCCACTGCCATCTGATGTGTTCCTTCTTAGAAGAGGAAGATTACTGAGCAGAAGAAAAAGTCTACTGAAAAATACTGTCAGAGAAACTGGCCCAGCCTGGGAGCTGTGAACATGGAGATTAGGGTTTGGAATCAAAAATGTCCTTGAAAAGTGCAGCTGGCCTCTTCAAAAGTACAGCTGCCATATCTAGAAAGCAGAGATATCCTAAGTCACCAAGACTAAGTGCAAAACCAAGAAACATTAACAGCAACTTGTCATATGAAAAAGTAGTAATGTCTGGAAAAATAAAATGGATTTGAAAGAACAGAAAACATCAACATCATTGGCTGTTACAGATGAAAAACTGAAATTAAGAGGTACCTATTGGTGGTTTAAAGATATGGTACCCTATGACCTTTTATGTCTAAGATATAAAAAGGACCTAATTTTTATCACAAGTGGAGCCTGTGTCTCTGAGATCTTCTAATGTTGCATGTACTCTTTTTAAGAAGATTGAATCCCACACAAACTTTCTAAGAGATCGTGGATTCCCTCCACAGATGCCTGGCTGACTGTAGACTCCTTGACACAAAACTTTTTGAGGTGACACTCTGCCTGTTATCTTATTGGTTCCCCTCTTCTTTGTAGGTTTGTTTTTCTACCTCTGGCATAGTTAGATCTTCCCTCTAGGAACAGATCATCACCTTTTGTTATGGTTTGGCCTCTTTTGAAATCTGTATAATTCACTTGATATTTTTATATATATCTATATGCGTGTGTATATATCCATATAAGTAATTTATCATAAGTATATCTGGTGTCATACTCTTGATAATCTTATGATATCCTTGTATATCTGCAGTAGTGTATGCCTAGTATATAACTAGTTGTATACTGCTACATCTAGTTGTACACTACCTGTATGCTACTATTTCTAGTAGTATATTCCTAGCTGGCTGCTGCTGTTATATTAGATGTTGCTGTATTTACTGCTGCTCTACTACTGATTAGTGTTGTATTTAATTGTTGATAGTAATTTATAATAGCACATATAAATATATTTATATAAATTTATATAAATTTTAAATTTACATAGATGTATTTAGCATATATAAATATATACACTTTAATAATCATAGATGTACCTGCTACTGGTGATTTTTATAGGAGTTTACATGCTAGAGTTATTTTTTTGTAGTATTTGTGGTAATCTGTAATAAAGTACAGCAATATACAAAGTCTCTGTGTCTTTGTGTATTATGGAATTCTATGGAGCTAAAGTCATGATCTCTACCCACACAGAGGCCAGATAACCCTTTAGGTCATGACACTGTTGTTTGCCCAAGTCATTGCCGGTTACTCTGGGATCCAACAACTCAAGAGTCCTCCTCTCTTTTGCTCTACCTTCTCCTTCCCTGTCAATACCCCTCTCTCCTTCCTTTAGTTAATTTGATGACAGTTCATCTTTTCTCTTCATCCAGACTTCCCAATCAATTTTCTGACACGTGAACAATGTTCTTCCTCAATCCATCTTCTGTATCTCTGGCCTCCAAATAAATTCCCTCCACAGGACTCCTAATCATTACTTTAGTCTATCACCTATATAGTCTGTGCAGCCTACAGTGTTATAGTTTAACCAGCTCACAGTCAAATATCTCCTCTATTAATTAAATCCTCAAACTAGAATTCCTATTATTTTTATTATCCAATAAAAAGGACAAAAATATTGGCAAAAATCTTCAAAGTTTTACATAAACTCACTTCATTAGAGCTAGGAAAAAATTCTCTGCAGTACCACGCAGCATTCTAAATTCATTTGGCACCTATCACAGGAATGGATTACATGCCCCAGGACTAAATGAGTAAGGAAGGCATTCAATACATTCTCACATGTTTTCGCATTTGGGCATTATATCAACTGGCCTCACATATGTGTAGACATAGACTTGTGTGTCCTACAGCCACAGGAATCATTTGCTGAGACATAGGCCAATAAACCAAGAATTATCTGATGCCATGGGAAGTGACAAGAAGTCACTTTCTGTTATCAGTTTTTGGCTTAGGAATTATCATCTGTTTAGCAGCCCTGTTTATCCTTTTATAGTCTGTCAAGGACTGAAAAGAACCCTGGATAACAGGAATACAAGACTACTTTTAAGTACATTTTCCTCAAAAGAATTGTGTGTCATGGAATTAATAATTTGAGCTTTTGTGCGTGGTTTGGCAAAACCAGCTGTGTACAAAAGACAGAGAAAACTTACAGAGATAGTTAAAAAAAATTAAAAGCTTTTTTTCCCTGCTACTAAGTTCCCACTGGAACAGTGTGTGTCTTATTCTTTCAGTTCTTTCATATTCTTTCATATTGAGTTTATGAAGAACCAAGGTGGCCATTCTCAAGCAATCAAACCAGTGGGAGATTGGCTGATGAAATGTCACTGGGCCTTCTCTTTGCTTCCACCTTTAAAAGACTTATAAAATTGAATTCATGATATTTTTTTTTTGTGACCAATTGCTGAAAACCTTGCAGAGGGATTAATCAGAAAGAGAATGATCTACCAGACTGTGAATAGGATAAAAGGTGATCTGATATACAACCTCTCTACTAATCCTTAGATTGATTAAGGATTGCAGGTGTGAAGGGCAAGTACTGTATAATATTAGCAGTCTACAAAGGAGAATGAATCAATCTTAAGATCAAGTGAAGTAATAGTATATATCTAATGAAGTAATAGTATATATCCACTTTCTATTTGTACCATTTTTTACTCTATTCTTAGAACTATAAATGGAACCATATAAATAAGCTTGAATAGGACTAAAAACATAAATAAAAAGGGCTGAACAACATACACTTGACTAAATGAGACTTAAGTGTTTTACTGCTTCTCTTATGCACATTTAACAAATTTTTGGGTTGGGAAGATAAGCTGAATACTTACTCATGTTTTCCCTTCATGTCACAGCCTTTTTTGCCAACACTCTTGAGCTTATTCCCACTATATACTTCAGAGCTGGCTGACAGTACTCATCTTCAGCTTTATCTTATTCTGACACAACAGCACTTGAATATTTTAGATTCTGATAAATGACTGGCAAGCAACACTAATTTTCTGCATATTTAGGATACTGCAAATGCTCTCCAAATGTAATGAGATCTGGGAGCTGTCAATCCAGAGGAAAATTGCTCCTGCATTAAAAGAAAATGTCAAAGGTTAGAAACATCTAATCTAGAAGAATTTTTCAATTTATGGTAAATTCAGACAACAGTATTCCAGTTTACTTCTCAGTTTCAGGTTTTAGCTGCCACTGAAGGAATTGCTAGTCTTACTGAACAGATCACACATTGTATTATTTCTTTAGCAATAAGTATCTTTTCTTGTGTAAAAAGAGGGTAAGTTTTCAGGTAAAGAGGGGCAGAAGAGTTGAGGTGTCCAACTGGAGTCACTAGGAGAAGTGACTGATGCACCAGAGGGTCGTGCTGCCATCCAGAGGGACATGGACAGGCTGCAGGAAGGTCTGACAGGAACCTCATGAAGTTCAGTAAATCAAATTGCAAAGTTCTGCACCCAGGGAGATACAACCCCAGGCACCAGCACAAGCTGGGAAGCAGCTTGGCGGCAAAGAATCTGAGAGCCCTTGTGGGCACCAAAATTAACACAAGTTGGCCTTGCTGCAAAGTAAGCAAACAGTATCCTCAGCTGCACTAGGACACGAGTTGCCAGCAGGTCAAGAGAGGAAATTATTCCATTTTACTCAGCACTGGTGAGGCCCGACCTGGAGCACAGTGTTCAGTGCTGGGCTCCCCAGGATAAGAGGTGTAGGCATACTGAAAAACTTCCAACAAAGGACCACCAAGATGATGAAGGGACTGCAGCACACCTCCTGTGAGGGAAAGCTGAGAGAGCTGGGACTGTTTAGCTCAGGGGCTAAACAGCAGGCTCAGGGGGAACTTCAACAACGAACATGAAAGGAAGGTGCAAAGAGAAGAGTGTCAGGCTCTCTTCAGTGCTGTCTAGTGATGGAATAAGAGGCTGTATGCATTTTTTTTCCAACTCTTTCTTAGTGGCACTCCCCATTATTTCTAGTTCCTCTTGTGTAGTAGAAGTCTTGATGAACAAATCTCTCAAATCAAAGGATGTGAAAGGTCAAAGCCAAGTATATGATGGTCATTTTACATTTTTTAATCTTTCAATAAAAGATTTCTCTATGTATTTCCTATTCTCTTAATCAGAAAGAAGCCTGCAGGTGTGATTTCACCTGGATTATGGGTCATAATTCTAGTATTACATGCAAATATAGTGGGACCTAATTTGATTATGAAGCCAGAGTAAAAAACATTGTGTTCCCAGGTAATACAAGAAGTGCCTCTTGGATTTCACAGTCTAGAACCCTTAACAGGAAGAAGCATGACTAGTAGGAGCTCATCTCAAGGTCTACATAGTCTCTTACAAAAAATTATTCCCTCGTGTGTGATAGAGCGCACTTGCTGCAATCCTCCTCTGCATCCTAATCTATTCTTTTTCAATGCATCAAACATGCTGCTGTGAAAAGCATATTATTTTCTTGCCACATGCAGTGAGTTAGTTCTTCTTTTACAGTCAGTTCCTGGTTTCTTTTAGGAGGAAAGTTTGAAATTTTTGTCCTCACTGTTAAGGCTGGTCACCACAGTGCTTGTTCCCACCTATATTTCAGTTCCTCTGTCCTCCTACACACCTGAGGAGATGACAATACTTAGCATAAGTTCCTTCATTTGTTCATTTGGACCCTTCTTTTTCCTTCCTTCTTACCTTGTAAGAATATGAAACTGAATCAGAAAAGGGTCTAACTAGCCCCATATCTGACTTCCAGCACTGATAATAGTGTCTGCTTCAGGAGGAAAAAGTACACATGTATATAATTTCCCTCACAAGTACTCTACCCCCTTTGAGCTATTCTTACTCTTGGATTTTCCAGTACTTCCGTATTTCATTTCCCATCCACATTTCTCTTCCAAATAACTGTCCAGTCATCCTGGAGAATCATGTAAATGTCTTGTATGTATAACTGCTTTTCTCTCTGGCATACAGGTGCTATACCTTCACAAAGAACTTTCTCCTCTGGGTCAGGGCTGCAGTTCCATGGGCAGATAGAGGAGTGGCAGCAGAAGTAAGGACAGATGGCTCCTCAAAGCTTGTCTTACATTCATGAATAACCTTAGCTGGCTGGGGTTGTCCCTCTCCCACTCCATCCCCGGGTGGGAGAAGTCAGCTCTGCCCAATTCTGGCTTTGTGATGTCCCCACCCTCTTCTATCAGCCCCTGCTTCCCTGTTGTGCCCTTGCCCAGGCAGAGATGCTCTTGGAGCTTTTGTCTGTAGGTCCCACTCAGAGTATGAGGTTATGGGCTTCAGAGGGGCCCCCGTGCACCCCAAAGGGTACCGCGGATGAGTGCCAGCCCACTGCTCCCTGCATGAGGGACGGTTTGGGACACTTCCCTCAGACATGAGCATCATCCTGGACACTGCCCTTGTTTCTGTGCCACTCTCTCATACCCATCCCTTCCATCCCTCTCTTCTCAGGACCATGATTTCTTGGAAGGTGAGCGCATCTTCCTGGATTCCCTGAAGAAAGCACCCCACTGTCCATGATGCCATTCCCATGCCCTACAAAGGGACAATGTGCCCCCCAACAAGGGGAGGGAAGAGAACAATAAATACTCCCAGTTGTCAGCTGCTTCTCTTTCCAAACACTGTTGCAATGCTCCTCACATGAAATCTGTCCCTGCAGGTTGTGGGGCCAAGGAGATGGAGACAGTACCATGGTTTTACATCATGTTCCTGCCATTAGCTCCTTTACCCCTGTATTATGTGTCCTTCCAAAGATGTAGTAGTTCCAGGTATTGTTTCTGTTGTTTGCCTTCATATCACTGGGTGTGTTTTTGCTTCCAGTGAAAGTAGGCTCTGCTATCTGTTCACTTATCAAACAGAGCACAAGTTATGTCAAAATGTAGCACAGAGGCATTTTCAGTCCTGGGGGAATCTGCTGGTCCAACTAGAGGGAAATGAATGTTTACATAGCAAAGTAAACTTCTTTGTAATCAGAACCAACATCCCAGGAAATTAAATCGAGTAAAGATGTCTCTCATTAATTGCCCTCCTTCCCTGTCTGTCATTTTTCCATCTTGTTTCTCTTCAAGCCAGATTGCCCTGTAGATTTCAAGCGAGAATGTTCAGCTGGTGCCATAATTCAGCTGCACAGTCACTTGGCTTGGCTCTTACTGCTTGTTACAGTCATGTGCTTATTACTGTTGTAGGAGAGCAGTTTCCTTCAATCTTCAGGGTTGTTCAGGGTTGGTTTGAGTTTGTGTGTCACCTGAAGTAAAAATCCCAGCCCTGCAAGCACTGTGGAGTCCTGTTGATACAAAACAGACTGCTAAGACTGGTTTTCCCTGCTTGGCACAGCAATGTGCACAAAGCTGAAGAAGCTGGGGAATTTTCTTTTGGTGACTTCCTCTTCCACCTCTTCTTTATAGACTCCGGGGTGATGTGGGGCAGTAGTTGCCTACTTCTACAGGAAGCATGAGGATGCCATGACCCTGGTAGTGCTGGAGCTTTTCAAGCATCAGTGGGACAGTTCTTTTGCTTCAGTCTTCCATCAGGTCCTCAGCAAGGAATGCAGCATGCTAAAGGGGTCTGATACTTAGTTCTACAGCCAACACATAGGGTCAGTGAGTGAGATGTGGCTGCAGGCTCTTGGTCCTGGCATTTGTCTGGGATCTGTTACAGTACAGATTGAGTACTTAGTGAGCCATCTTCCACCCAGCTAACAGCACCCTGAGGAAACAACTTCTGAAAGACCTTTTGGAATTAATATTTTAAAATAATTCCAAGAGGACTTTTGCCAGGGCATGCTTGAGCAGTCCTGGTCCCACGTGCATGTGGGTGGATGCTCTGACCTAAGCCACTGTGACAGCATTCTGCATCATCCCTTCACACAAGAGAAGGGTGGTACAAGAGAGTCAAGAGAGCCTGTGCTGGAATTTGTGAGGCTGCTCATTTACCATCCTCTACAGTTCAAGTTTCTGCACCACTGATCTCCAGTGTACTTGGAAGCAACAGAGAAGAGCACACCTACAGCATTTACTAGGGAGCTGGCCTTCTCTTCGGTCACTCTGATGTACACTGTCATGCCAGTTCCTGGCATTCCTGCACACCCACAGATACGCAGCTGGGAACTCTCTGCTTCTTTGTAGAGAGTGGCAAAATCTCGACTTCTCAGCTCCTGGTTCCTCTGTGCTGGCAGTGATGGGAAGTGTGTAGCCAGCAGCACCAGGTGCTCACAGTGCTGGCAGCTGTGTTCCAGAGACTACTTGAAGAGGACACCAATAGATAAAAGCAAATCCATGGCCAGGTTGAAATCTTGCTCCTAATTCTGTAGCAGAGCCAATCAGTAAGGCTGGCAGTGTAGAGACCCCCCAGAGATGCCCTGCCTTTCTTCTGTGCAAGGATTACAGTTCTGCTCTTGCCTGTTTATGGAACAAATAGAGTCAGGCCAGACTGGATTTCTTCCTCTTACAGCTCTGTTCTTGCCTTTTACTTGCGCCATCCTTTAAAGAGATTAATCTGATTAAACACATCCTGAACATCGCTGGCAGAGCTGTCTTTATTTGGATGATCTTGGTATCTCTGGCCCAGAGCTGGGAAGCTCAGCAGAGTGCAGGGGAGAGGGGTAGCTTTTTGCCTGGCTGGGGTCACTTTCCCCTGTGGAATATAGCAGGGTGGGAAGACTGCAGCTTTGTAGGTGGTCAACCTGCACAAGGCCGGTGGTTATGTAGCTGCCTTCTCCACCAGGCAGGTGGGCCTCAGCCTCCTTCAGTTGCTTGCTGAGCATCACGTACCAGGTGTGGATAGGTGGAGAGAAAGCAGAGCTGCAGAGCTGCTGGGGTTGGGGCAGATGCCTGGTGATGGCCTCTGCTTTCTGCTGTGATCTGCAGGGGTCTTTATTGCCTCACATTCACATGTTTAAGGCCCCAAATACCATCATGCTCCTGCTCTTACAGCTGCCTGCTCCCAGCTCCAGTTCCCAGTGACTTCCTTTGAGGATTTTTTTCAAGAAGCGCCTTCAGCAGGTGACTGAGATTGTGCTGAAATGCCCCCTGCTGCCAGTGTTCAGGGCTGTTACTACTACCCTGGAGCTCCTTGAACTCTTCACCTGTCCTGAAGGGTTCTAGGCTCTGCTTTAAGTCAGACTGACTGAGCTGGTGAGGTGACCCCAGTGGGAGTGCAGGTGTCCTGCAGTTCCAGGCAGATGTACAGGTTGTTTTATGCCCTTCCAAGCTTTGAAAATTTGTTCCCCAGTGAGGGAAAGGTCCTTAAATTAAACGCACACTTTACATTCCTAGTTTTCTATTAAATGCTACTTTGTTTCAGTTTAAATAACTACTAATCAGTTCATTAGAGACATGTATCAAGTAACATACATATGCTTTGAATATTTACTTTGAATTAGATAAAGCTGCAAGTCTTTTATCCCTTGTATCCGCCATAAAGAGACTTCTGATACAAGAAACAGTGGTTACCAATGAGTTTTAATTTTTGTGAATACTGCCTTTAGCATGCATTTATGATCTCACATCTTAGATCCCTTTCTGGCAATTAACAGCTTGGACAGAATTTTGTGATGAATTTTGGAATTTCATTAATTTTACTTTTGAATGAAGTTAGGAGGGAGAGAGTCTTGAGGGGTATTGGCTGTGCAGCTGGATTTTTTGAAGGGAAGCATAACAAATAATGAAACAAAGGAATTATTTTAAGAGTAAGTTCAGCTCCATCCCTAACATTTTTTGAAGTGGTAAATTATTTCAACAGTAGGTGCTTTTCGGTAACACCTCTTTTTTCATCTTGCCTTTGTGTTTATATTCGTTGCTCTATGTTTTACAAGGGGTTTCTGCTCACAGATGAAAGATGAATTAAGGTATAATCAAACAACACAAATCCTCCCATTTTGCCTTGTCCATGCATTGTGATAGAAACACAAACACCCAACAGACAAAGATTACAGTTCTATATGCAATGTTGCCTCAGGGCAGTAATGTACATAGCTAGTTTACAGTGATCAGCAAAAATGGATGCCCTAATCAGGCACAAAAGGACATTGGAACAGAAATAAGGAAGCAAGTGGCCTCTTGGGGATACAGTCTCAGGATGACTTGTCATTCCTGTTATCAGTCTTAAAATCTGAAAGTCACATTCAGAATATTATTTATTAAACCTTCCTACAGAATTTAATAGAGTATGCAAAAGGTGAATTGAAAGGTTTATAACCAACCAAATCCTTTGTTCAAGCTCTTTTTGTCCTTTAACAGCTGAAAATATTTTCTGAAAACAGAAACTTCCAAAAGCTGTAAGTTTGAAGAAGAAGAATGTATCACTAATAAGACCTCTCCATAACCCCCATTTGCATTTCAAAGGAGTTCTGTTGCTATTTTGGAGCAATTTCCTCTCCATTTCAGTCTCTGTTTCTTGCACACATACAGAACTGTGCAGAGAGGGAAGAAAGGGAGAGAGAGAATGACGTCTTTTGGATAGCATAATTACTTGATAGATGTCAGTCTTTTTCTGCTAAAGTAAATGGACTAATACAATACCCCACAGAGAAACCAAGTTTCATTCTGCTGTGCTTTCTGCAATAGCATTGAAAATAACCTGTTGCCAGATCATAAAGACTCAGATGCTTAAAGGCCTTGTAAACACCATAAGCAGCTGCATTTTTTAACTTATCTTTTCCAAATGCCTACAGTATCACCTCTTCACATGCTCAGAAGTGCCTCTGTCTGGGCAAGATAGTTCCCTCCTGTTGAGGCTCTTCTACTGGGCTGATCTGTCTGCTTCACACTTCAAGGAAGCAGAACTGGCACACATCTTCAAGGGTGGATTACTTTGAATGGATGCAGATAGTGGCAATCATTAACATATACTCAATATTTCATATTTGCAATGTTGAGACAGCTCTCTGCTCTGAATGCTAAATTGTTTTAGAACAGCATGCTAAAGCTCTTAAACATGCACTGGCTAAGAAAAGCACTTGAGTATTTTACTCTGGGATGTGGATTCCACTATAAACAGAGGAAGCATTTAAAAAGTTAAACAGGGAAGTAATTTATGCCATCATGTCTGAGACACATTTTGAAGCTGGTTCTTATCTCCATGTCTTCTACTAACTAAATCAATTTCACCACCTAAGGAGACTTGGGTTATGGGAATGTTTTCTGACATGCACATTTAGCAGGTCTTTATTCTGCATTTGCATTTACTACTTTCAAGTCAAAACTGCATTTCAGTGGAGTAGTTTACTACCTATCCTTCCACTATGAATTGTAATTCTTATTGTTTACAGTGTCTTAAAATTAACCATTAGTGTTTATTGCCAGTTTTGATGGCTCTTTCTTTGTCAGAGATACTTTGGTTTCCTCTCAAGAGAAATTGAGAATATATTTTCAATTTAGGAGATCAAAACACAAATCAGATCTGTGTTTTAAGTTAAAACCTTAGTTGTGAGTGGAAAAAGAAACAAACCAAATCAATGGCAACAACAAAAAAAGGCAGCCTGAATCTTGGAGGCATAAGCAGTTCATTATACTTCTTTCTTGTCACCCTTATATGTCTTCCACCTCAGATTGTCATAGAAGTCGTAGGTTCTTTTGGTTTTCCTAATGAATAATTTTTAAAAAGATATTTGTTATTTTGCATGACTTCTAATGGAATGTTAAAAAATGTCACCCAGCTCTTACAAGAACATTCTTTGCAGCATGCTTATATAGTATTTTAAAATACAACATAACTCATATTTCAAGAAATTTTAATTTTAATTAAATAACAAATCTCTGACTCCCATTATTGTGCTTGAAATTTATTAAGATCTAGTTTATATTGTGTCATCTATTGTCTCAAACAACAGATGATTCAATATTTCTATATATCTCAAGCTTTCCACTTTGTTTCCTGTGGAGACAATTTACTGAAGAAAAGTGAAAGTGCAACCTAAATTAAAAGACTTGAAGTACTTTGTTTAAGTATATACAGATGGATTAAATGTAACCTTAATCTAGCAAATTATGTGGTTCTCAGGTACAATATGGCCTGGCCGTTTCATATTTATGGGAGTTTTATTCCCGTAAGTTCATAATAATTCTGTTGTGGAAGTCTAAACTATGAAATAAAATTCTTTGACATATCATATATTTAGGAAAACCTAGCTTTGAAGACCTAATTTTAATATCAGGTTTTTTTTACATTTTAACAAAATATGTTTCATATCCTTTAAAACATATTTCCAAAACTATTCTTTTTAATCTCTTGTGGAAGACATTTGCATGAAAACTCTCTGTATGTGTTCTTTGTTCTATATATGTTTTCCTTACAGCTAACACTCTCCCTAAATCTAGCATGCCTTTACTTTTCCTCCAAAGTTTCTTAAATTGTATCTTCACTTGGTAATCAAGGCATCTAAATTCAGATTAAGTACTCTTTTAGAACATGTATAATAAAAGGAGAAAGGACTGAATTAATCAGGAAGGAGGTTTGTTTTTACCTTGTCTCTTTTCCATTTACAAATTATTTTGATTTCTAGATACGTTTCATAATTAGTAAATATATAGTTAATGCAACAGAAATGAATAGAAATTCTGCTATATTTAGATAGCTGGTTTTGATGCCGTTGTCTCAGATTCTGACAAGGAAAGCACAAAGTTTTTTAAAAAAAACCTGCAAAATAAATAGCTGATGCCAAATAGAAAATCTGAAAAGAATAAAAGTTTTTACTACAAGTCATAAATGTCTAGGAATAAGAAACTACTTTTGAAAATATTCAGTAATTGTCCAGGATCTTTAAAAGAAAAAAACCAAAACCATAAAGTGACAAGCTAGAGTGAATTAAACTCATTGCTTTTCTACTGAATTTTGTTTTCATTCCAGAAAAAAATGGGGGGAAAAAAAAAGGAAATCCTGATTTACTAAAAGTAAATAGACATAGGAATTCTGTACTAAATAGCAAATTCATTCATGATACCAGATTAACCATTTTCTAGACACAAGTATATCTTTTAACGTACCTTATTTTAAAACACAATTCAGATGAAGCAATAAAAAATGTAAAGGAACAGACATTGCTCTGAAAAAATAATTAGTTAAGCATTAAGTCCAATATACCACAATATTTTGCATGCAAACTGTTTTAAAAAGCACTGAATGGTATATCATGATACTAGTTCAATCACAGAATAAATAAATATTCACATAAAGCAATTATGACTATGCACAGCAAGGCTACTATCTAGTTCTAATTAATTTTAGGTCAACTTTTATAATATTATGCTATTTCTTAACTCTTGATTCTGCCTTGATGCAGAACAGCCTTCCTTAGAAATACGTTAGTCATTTTACACAAGAAAAGATACCAGTTGTCTGACGTGGATGGGAAATCTTTCTGAATATTCTGCAAAGCACTGTCTAGTGTTTATTGATTACCTGACATTCAAATATATCTTATTTAGTTGTTTCTTCCTTGGCAAT
Organism: Dicrurus megarhynchus; assembly: GCA_013399195.1. Lineage (NCBI taxonomy): Eukaryota > Metazoa > Chordata > Aves > Passeriformes > Dicruridae > Dicrurus > Dicrurus megarhynchus. The sequence goes on from VXAD01008064.1 coordinate 182,477, forward strand.
CTCATGGATTTAGATTTGTTTGTACGTTAGCTGATATTAAGAAAGACAAGTATTGGCACGTCTGGTAACAAACTGGATGTATACAACGCACGATGACATAAAAATTATTCACCAAAATGATGGGGAAGGTCGCCAAAAGACAAAGTGTGAAGGAAACTTTACTTTGATCAATAGTCCTGGGAAAGGAGGCAAAAGCCCTCAAAAATCATATAAACTTCCATCGCAGAGACAGAAGACTAACATTAAAATAGTTTCACTTATATGCTGGAGAGCAAATGGAAAGACAAGTATTTTTAATCCTAAACTGAGCACAGTACTTATACATAACATAGGAATTTGAAAGTTTGGTCTCGGAAACTTAAAGCCATTGTTAGAAAGATTAAAAATAGGGCTGGGAAGCAATGGCTGCAAGTTTATCTGGCTTAAACATCAAGACATCTTGACACAAAATATGAAAGGTGCAATTAAGGTAAGGAGAATGAAAAAAAAACAGTGATCTCTGCAATGCGTGGAAAGGGATTTTAAATGTAATGAGTGAAGTAGCCATATTATTCCCTGCTGTCTTCTGTCCTGCCAGTCCCAGGAATCTGTCCAGCAGAATAGAATATACACAGTGGTGTGAATTGAAATTCATTCCATTTTTCATGTACATATACCCCACTTTTCCAGAAATCCCGAAGTTCTTAACCCTATTGATTTTGTCTCTTCTTTCACTCTCCAATACCCTCACACTGTATTCTCTGAAATAGCAATACATATTAATTATATGCAGATTTTATATAGTTTTTAATATATATCATTTATATATGGTCATATTTGTTCCATATATATGAAATAACTATCTCTTTATTAATTCAAGAGTGAAAAAGTAATTTGGGTTTCCCTTTTTTTTTTTACTCAGTATTAACATTTCTTTTTTGTCCTGTTCACAGGGTAGGTAAAATCTTCACCCTAGTTCCTCATACAGAAGGATATTTAAAGTTGTTAGTTGGGCTGAAGTCTAATGGGTCACCAGGAACTTGGTATATGAATGGCTGGAAAACAGAGATCATTTATCACTATGGCTCTGAAAAGGAGTTCGGGCAAAAAGCTGATAAGCCTTTCTATATGCAAAGCAGATCCTAGAGGAACATGTAGTCATGCAACTCGTGTCCTTTTTGACCTAAATCTTGCCCCTAAAGTTTTCTGTTGCTGTGGCAATTCACCTAGCGTAACAAATCGTAGAACCATAGAACAACTTGGGTTGAAAGGAACCGGAAAGATCACCTGGTTCCAAACGCCCTGCCATGGACACAGATGCCACTCATTAGACCAGGTTGCTCAGAGCCCCATCCAGTCTGGCTTTGAAGACTTCCAGGGATGGGGCATTAACAATTTCTCTGGGTAACCTCTTCCAGCTCTTCACTAACCTATGGGTAAAAAACTTTTCTTTAAATCTAATCTATACATCTCCTGGTTCCGTTTAAAAGTGCTCCCCCTTATCCTGTGCAAAAAGTCATTCTCCCTCTTTTTTAAAAGTTCCCTTTAAGTACCGGAAGACCACAATGAGGTCTCCCCTGAGCTTTCTCTTTTCCAGGCTGAACATCCTCCACTCTCGTGGCCCATCTTAATAGGCGAAGTGCACCAGCCTCTAATCATTTCTGTGGCTTCCTCTTGCTCAGGCATGTCCACATGCTCCTTTTGTTGGGGTCTCCAGAGCAGGACAAAGCACTCTAGGTGGGGTCTCACAAGGGCAGAGTAGAGCGCTCAGTATCATGTACAAATAATCATTCATTTATTGTCAATTAGGTCTTGTGACAAATGACTGTGCAAATTCTTTAATATTTAGTTAACTGAATCTCATAATATTCTTCCAAGTATTCTGTGTCAATGACACTACCATCAGTTTAGAAATGACATACAGAGGCCCAGACAACCTAAACAACTGATCCAAGGTTTCCAGGGTACCCTATCTCACATAATATATTGAGACCACTTCTAAAACTCCAGCTACTGTCCTACGTTAAACATCCTTTTTCAGGGAGTATAAGTGCTCTTTTTTAAAGCAGTTTCTGTGTGCCAGGTAAAGAGCAAGGAGAGAACACAAATACAGAGGTCATTCTTCAGTAATCAGAAACTGCAGCTAGAGAAAACTCTATTTAACATTCCTTCACCCTCTAATCAGCTGAGGCATGGAGAAATCTGGACATGAAATTAATGATCAGAAAGGATTTCTCCTTCCTTGTAAGAATACAAACGTGGAAAGATCATCCTTCATGCTTCAGGCACAGCTTTCCTCAGTAGATACACCTCTGCTAAAGCACTTGGCATTAGTTGCTCTGAGTTATAGAAACTACACTAATTTAGGAACTCACCTGATTTGCAATAGTAATTCCTAAGTCTCTACATTCCTGGCAATGTAACCTCTGCCTTTCAAAGATGCTTTCTATGTGTTCCTCACTGACCTGATATCTAGCCTAAGAGACATGTTTTGGATTATGAAAGGGTTTCATTTCCTAATTTCCAGGTCTTTGCACTGAAATGAGTCTTGTCTCTTCCACAATGACTTAAAGTGTGTTTGTTCATGCATACACATATAGATGTTCACGGCAACCTGCCTCATAATTACAAGTGTTTCTTGCAATGAAGCTTTTGTCTGTTTGTTTCTCATAAGTGTACACTTTTAAACATCTATCCCTAAGACTTAGGTTTTCTCATCTTTCACAGATTGTTTTCCTGGCCATTAAAGGAAAATGTCCACATTCTTCTAGGGTATGAATTACTACTTTACACAAGGCATAAACAGACTTAAAATTACAGTATTTTTGATTAAAATCCTCTTTTTAAAGGGCTTTAAAAATGGTTTCAAACATTCTTTTATCCAGTTTCCCTAAGGATCTCTATTGCTGAAATCAGGCTGAAGACAAACCCTTTCTATAGGCAAGGAGTATAACGGGTCAGAAAGTGAAGGGGAACAAATATGGGTCAAAGCAAATACTGATACAGCATAGGAGGCACTCTGAGGAAGAGACCAGATGCTAGCTTTTAAGTGCTGGGCGGCAGAAGTTTCTGCAGTTTCAGATTCTTAATTAAAGGAATAAAAAGCTAGTTCACTGTGCAAAAACCTAAAAGATCAAAAACAACCTAGATGAAACGTTTGGAAACATGTTCAAATCTCCAGCTACCAGGGTGATTGGAGATTTGACTGTGGCTTAAGGACAATTTTGAATTCTGATCTGAAACATTTCGGTTTGGGGAAATACATATTTCCCCCTGCATCTAACTGTTCTACAGCTCAGTCACAATTGTAAGATTCTGTATTTGCTAGTGTGCTTATTAGGTGATACTTATCCTTAAACCTGTAAATTTGTTTTACAGACCGTTTGCCAAACAGTAGATTGAAATAACTGTCTTTAATTGTCTAAATCTAGTGTAATGACATATCATAGGGGGGTTTCTCCTGTAACAGGCAGCTTATAAACTCCTACAAAGCTGCATTCTCTTCTTCGAAAAAAAAGTATTCAATACATGTTTTTTTTACTTTTCATTTTCTCATTTTGATTTTTCCAAGTAAGCTTTTGACAGCTTAGAAAGCCTTAGGTTTGGAAACGGTTTTAGGAGGTGAATTTTTCCCCCCAGAAGGTGAGGCCAAGGAATGCATCAGTCACCCTTGTTGCTTTCTGACAGTTCAAGTCACCAGAGGCATTTGATAAACTTTAATCACTGTCACAACCAACAGTAAAGGTCACGCATGGGACCAAAAGCACAAATCAGCTACAATGCTGAGACAGAAGTGAGTGAAAGGGAAGAGTGTGTGCACACACACATATGTATGTGCATGTGAGACAATGCATTTCACAAAAACACTCTCAAAAAGTAACATGTTTATTTTCTGAGATACCTGGAATGTATGAAGCTCTTAAATGCTTTTTTGAATACAGCATCTTTTGGGGTTTTTTAATTGCCTTTGAACATACAGCAATTATGTCAGGAAAAGTGGTACTTTTTGCACACCTCTAAATTTAAGAATAACACACGACTATTTTTTTTTCTACCACATGGAGAATTATTGACTTGAACAGAAACCCCAACATTTGAATTTATTTCTGGCTTTTAATAATTATAGGCATTTTATTAAAAAGAACAGAAATTTTCCCTCAGATGTTCAAGGCATTTTGGTCTATTAAAATGGTAACCTATTTTGGGATTTGAAATTTCTGAAAATTTCCCAAATTCAGAAGCTACAAGATATTTATTTGTAAAAATGGTGATATATTGAAAAGTCAGGCCCAATATGTCTCAACTGTTTAGAACAGGAAGCTGGAACAGATAAGATCCTCGGGCCTCTTCCAGCTTGATTTCTAGGATCCCGTTACCCTCTGTTATTAATAAACTTTCTTTTTTTTATCTATAATATAATTTTTTTGCCATTGTTTTACTGGTTTTTTTCCATTGATTTACTGTTATTTTTACTATTGGAGTACTTGTAACACCACATAATCCTGAGGTGGAACCCTGTCGTACTAAGTAATCTACAAGAAGTGCATGGTCAAGAGATGGCAACAGACAGGTCTAGAAAATATAATTTAGTAAGACAGTAATAGTCAGTGTGATAGGCAATAGGCTGAAAATAATCTGGAGCAACCTCTTGCCAAATACATGTAGATGACAGCAATTAACTTCTGAAAAATAGAAAATAACTGAACATTCACAAGACCTTGTCATGCAAAACCATACACTTCTCTGCTTAAACAAATTGGTGTCTACAAAACAGGTTATACTTCCTTTGCAAAACCACTTCAATCAATTCCTAGAGGAATTATTTAAGGCTATATGTATGAAATCTCAAGTGTTGCTTTCACCAAGGGCTCCATAAAATCTTGGCTGCTGAGCAAACAGCTAGATATGAACTACAGCGATCTGTAGGAAGTGCTTTCTGCTCATTATATGCAGACAGATTTAGTGTTATATTACATACCCGATCTACAATACGCAAAAAAAAATCTGCAGAACTCCTGTGCAACAAGAGCTTTTTTTTTTAAATAAGGTTCTCGAATGAGATATAATTTTCAAATGGCATTGCTACATTCGCTGATGCCTAGAGTATACCACACTTATTTATCATGTGAATAGTATACTCTTTAGGCATGTCACAGGTTGTTGGTAAAGAGCCCTATGTGATTTAAAATAATTAAGATTTAGTCATACTATTTCTTTTTCCATAGTTGTTGCTCAGTAAGTTTTGAAAAGTAAATTCAGATTCTTCATCACTGGAATAGTATTAAAAGCCATCGTGGTCTCCCTTTCATGTGACTCTCAAAGAAAAAAATGTTAGCAGAATTATTCATGATAGTTTATAATGTTTGCAGAAATCCTAGCACAATTAACAGTGCTGTTCACACAGCACAAGCATATGATTTCCAGTACAATCTTCAAGGTTCAAATGGTACCAAAGGGCTAACACAGGATATAAGTTACCAGTTTTTTCCTTGCCTAGAAGTAGTACAAAACTTCCCTAATGTTGATGCAGGTACGCGTAATTTTTCCCCAAACACAGAAGTCCCTGAGTCCGCATATGAGAACTATCTATCACCTCAGGAACTAACCCAGCATATTATTGAAATACTTTTCCACAAATTTAGTGTTTTTCCAAGGCAGTTCCTATTTTTCTAAGTAAAATAAAACTTTCTGAGGTATTCAGCTCACTCCCTCTTCCTCTCTCTCGCTCTCAATCTCTCTCTCAAATATCTCTGAAATGCATTTGGTTTAGTTTAAAATTAAGTGTGCTTGTATTTTATCTAAAGAGATGCAACCCTCTGTTCTAACATGAGGGTCGAAGAGAAGATGCTAGAATCAGCTGCCACATATTTTTATTTTTTGAGAGACAACACAAATGACTGAGAACTTAGCTGCCTTTTAGATAGTACCCCTCTCCAAGATTTTGAGACAGCCAAGCCCAGCAAAGAAAATAATTCAAATCTCTGAAATCTTGCAAAGCTTATACTGGAAGTTCTCCAAGGTAATTTTATCACTCCTGCTTTCAGATAAGAAATGATATATATACCAGCCCAGACATATTTAATTTTTCAAACAAGATGTAATGCACCTTAAGGGCCACCAAAAAAGGATGTAGAAAGATCTTTCAAATCTGAGATCACCAGGGAATATGAACTCCATATTGAGTTAACTAGGAAACCATTTTACAGGGTTTGTTCTTAAATCTTTGGAGTGATCTTCATTGATCAATGAAGACATGAAACATCAATTGGGAGCCTTAAACTTGTGACAAAACTACAGGGATTTGCAATATTAAAAAAAAAAAAAAAAGGCAGAAACCCCAAATGATATCACAGTATCAATCAGTGGAAGTTTACAGCTCTCCCACAGTAGTACCAAGGGCCTGTTAAAAGCTGCTGGCTCTTTTTTCTTCAGCTTCTCTGAAGCTTTAACTCTGTAATTCCTAAAGAAAGTATTATATGCATCTATCACTTTTTATTGAATTTTTGAAGAAAATAATGTGAAGAAATTTAATAGTAAACTTTAATGTTTAAGCAGAATTATATTTTAAAGGTTATGAACAGTTTTGTAGAAACCTATTATTAGCAACTAGATGATGATGATGATGATGATGATGATGATGATGATAACTTAATACTTGACATGACATTTCACAGTATTTCATATGTGCAACCCTGTAAATGCACAAGTCTGTAGGATTAATGCACTTCATAAAGGAAAAGCCACCAAGAACCAAGGTTAAATGTTTAAAAATAGACTAAATTAATAACCTTATATCTTTGAATACTGATTCTCCTCAGCTGGAAAGGATGAAGCAGCAGTCTGTCTCTGCAAAAGTTCAAGGCATAAGGTCCTAAGGTTAAAGATGACTAGTTCTAATCCTAGCTCAGACAAAGAGTATGAAATTATGTTAGGTTTAAAGTAAATATCATTTGCACTAGCATTTATTTCATAGTTAAATTTATTTCAAAACACTTGGGTCTCCTCTGATGGTGATTCTAATTTTCTCAGTAAAGTTTCTTTCATTGCCCATAAACCCTGCTCCCTGTGGAGCAGCCTTATTTTTATTTTCAAGCTTCAAAATATATGGAAAATTCTTCCTATCATTCCTGTCCTGTCTGATCACAATATTCAGAGACACAGCATAGCCACATTATGCCACATATTTTTCAATATTAATTTAAGTAAATATAAGTAGATTTAATTATTTAAGGAAATTTAAGTAAAAACACTAAGTTACTTTGGGTAAATTTAAGCCAAGTAGGAAAACTATTCCTTAGAACTCCAAAAACTATTCTTACCTCCCTCACTTTCAATCCTTACAACTTGTAGAGAATAGAGGATGTAAAGTGAGAAAGTGAGAAAGTGAGAGCTGAGAACCCATATTGCAAACCTCTTTGCAACCAGATCATAACAATCTCAGAATTATCATATGTCCTGGGGTGACTTTATGATGCTGTATCCCCTATCGTCTGCCCTATGCCAGACACGAGTTCTGTGCCTTTAGAGCTAGCTCCAGGAGAGGGGGAAGGCGGTGGAATTCTCTCAGCCTGTGTTAAAACCACAGGTAACTGCCCCGGTTTCTCTCGCAGCTCTCGGCTCTGCAGCAGGGCAGAGAGGTGCATTCTTTTGCTTTTTAGCTAGCTTCTTGTTCGTTAGCTGAAGCAAGGAGTTTTCCTGGGACTGTGGCTTCTTCTTTTTTCTTCTGGGACTGTTCAGCAACACCAGAACATCACCGGGAGGCCCCACACTGCGGCCCGGAGGGGCACCCCAGCTCCGGAGAGAGCAGAGCCACACCTACGGAAAGGACTCTGAATCTAACCAGGTTTTCTTCACAGCGAGAGGTTGTATTATTTACCATTATTCATTTTTTTTCCTTCCCTCTCGTGCCTGCTTGTTAAATAAATAGATTTTTTTCACTTTCCTCCAAGGAAATTCTTTCCAAACCTGGTGGGGGAGGGGCTGCTGAAGCCTGTCTTCTATTAGAGAACCCGTTCATTTTGGTTGTTTCCTCATAATTTGTCTCAAACCGAGACATCATACAACTTATCATTAGACATGATCTGAGGTCAGGCAAGTCACCAGACCTCATGTTTTTTAAGATTTTAAAAACTATCTCTCTTTTCCTGTACTGCTGGAGTATCAGGTTACTGAAAAGGTAATTAAAAGTTCATCATCAAATATATGTTTGAGCTGGATACAGGTGAAGAAATACTTTTGCTCTTTCCATAATAAAAAAAAGCATGAATCCTATATGTCTTGACATAACCATCTAATTTCATTTAATTGCCCAGAGGACCTCCATGCTCATCTGGATGATTCTCCAGATACAACTATTCACGATACTTCAAACAATTTAGCATTGTTCTAAATTTACTCTAAATTTACTCAATAAATTCACACTTAAATTGATCTTTTGCTAATATACTGCTGCCGTAATTGTGCGAGGTCTCCTTACTTGCTCATGTCTTTACTCCCTTGTCATCTAAATCAAAACAACTGAAGCAGAATGGATATGCATTGTCCCAGAGCTTTGGAATCTAAAATTATTTTCTTCACACCTATGGAGGTCTTTCTCTGATAATACATTATCATGCTTTATTATTATCATTATTTAATTACCAACCTAGACAATTGCTAATATATTGCCAAATGGCTTATTAAATGGCTCATCATGCTTTCTGATGAATGAAGGTATCTGAACCATAAAGCTGGTGAATGGCTGTCCAGAATCTGAACTCGGGTTTCAAAAACTCCTGAAATGTTTTTAAATAATATTCTGTCATATATTCAGAGAATGGAATTTTTTTTAGAACTGGGAATTGGACAGAGAATTACTAACAAATTTACATTAGTTTTCTAAAGATCAAGTAATGGCAACTTAAAAGCCCTCACAAAAATACATTAGAAATTAAAGTTTAAACCATGTGATTTAGTTTAAATACATGCGTGCAGAAACCAATATGATAATCACAAAAGTCCATGACATTTCATGTGAAATGAGCACTTAACCTACTGTTAAAGCTTTACTTATCACAAAAATATGTTAGCACAACATAACTTAAATTTATACAGAAGAACAAATACTAGACCCTTTCTTCAGATTTTATGTCTTACAGACAAAGACTGCTTCTTGTCTACAGACAAATACCTCTCCATGTGCCATGATGTTTTACATGTTCATATGTAAAAAAATAAGGTTTGTAGAGCAAGTTAGAAGCTTTCATTATTCAGTTCAAATAGAATTAGTTTAGTGGTATGGAGAGTTGATTTTATTATCAGTTTTCTCCCTGAAATATCTAAAAGAAAACATGCAAATATTTGCACATATGATCCTTTCTTCAAGCAAACAAGCTCTGACAACAATATTTGAATTGGCAAGTTTTAGTGGCTGGGAAGAAAGAAGACAAAAGGAAATGGGGTGGAGGGAAGGGGGAAAGAAAACTGATGGAGATAAAATGAAGAAATTAGTTGTGGGTGTTGTTTTAAAAAAATTAATAAATGCCAACAAGCTCAAAACTGTCCATCCTAGGTATATTTCTATGTACCTTCTTCCCATGTGTGTTTCTCAAACCACCAACACATTTATAATATAAGTATGGGTAATGTCCCTGTCCCAATTTCATGTCTGGTTACAAATTAAGTCACAGGCCTTTTTGATTTTTATTGCTCCTTCCTAGAACCTATCACAGAAGATTGTCTTGTAAGAAACATCAACCACACTCAACCTCAGAAAGAAAACACCTTGAAAAGTCTTAAAGATCACAGCTGCCTTTATCAAATACTGTTTTGGCCACAGAAGGATTTTGCCATGAGATAAGCACAGAGTGGACAGGCTGGTTCTATCTCCAAGTCTGGTGGAATCAAGGTCTGGTTAACACATCCTGGGTGTACATCCAGCCAAAAATTACCACTGGGGTAGACTGTAAAGGAACTGCTCATACCCATGTTACTTGTCAGACAAAGATCCCCTCAAGTTATGGGACAGATGGCATCTGGGATCACCGAAACGCCACACCCTGAATATGCCTCTGTGGTTAACTGAAACTTGGACTGTAAATTAAGCCACCAAGACAGGAACTTGAGATAAAGGTCGATTGTCCATTACCTCAGGCATAGGTGGAGGAAAGCAAAGATGGGGGAGAAGAATTTATCACTGATAATGACAGAATTTATATGCCATGAGGAAAGCCAACTCAGCAACTGTGCTGAAATCAGCTTGGACTGGGTGAAAGGCAATTCAGGCCAAGGCAGATTGCAACCAGACAAAAAAACACCAACTCAAAAGAAGAAAAAGATATGCGAAAGTAGCATTAGAAGTGAGGAAATCATTTAACCAATACAATAAGAGAACAGTGTAAAAAATTAGCATTAATTCCTTTGTTTGCTAAAATAGATAAATAATGAACAGTTCTCAATGACTTGAGGATCCCCACTGTTTAGAAGCCTACGCTGGAGAGGGACCAGCAGGGGTATCTATGGGTGATGTCTCCTGCTTAATCCGACTCTCTCCCCTCTTCCACTCTCACCCCTTGCTTTTTTTCTTTTTCTTTCTATCTCTCTACCTCACATTTACTATTAAATAACATCCCTACTTCAGGATATGATCTTGTTTGCACCTTAATTTGGACAGAGGCATCTCTCAATAATAGGATCTTAATATGTCCCAAAAGATGCCCCAACAGATATTATGCCCTTCTATCATTACAGCTGTACTTAGCCACTCTTCCTATTTGAATTCTTATGCAGCAAAAATAATCTTAATAATCTAGATAATGTGAGTGTATGCAGCCTATAAGTTCTTCACAATTTCATGTTCTCCTACAGTATTCTCAGAGAATTCTCTGAAAATCCTTCCCAGGTTTTTTTCTTTAAAAAGTGGGAGGCTGCTGCCTTCTCTTCTTTCTCCTCATTTTCTACCAGTACGGAGAAAAGGGATTCATAAAGTCAATTATTATGAGAAGAGATAGCAATTTCAATTAGCACAGCAATTTTCATATAACATGATGTCCCAAGGCACTTGAAAATAATATATTGTAAAAGGACTGGGTTATTTTTAATGTCATTTTTAACTATTGTCACCTACTTTACCAACCCACTCTCCTGCAGGCTTCACTTGAAGTATAGATCATGCATAACTCTGTAATTAACAAGTCAGAGCAGGAAGACAGAAAGAGCAGCAGTTTTTAATTCATTTGCTTTTCACCTTTGAGGACCTGTGCTTAAAGATTACTTCATCTCTGTCTGCTCCGGGCTCATGTTGATATATCTGCCTCTCTTTCTGAGCCTAAGCCATCATTAAATGCAATACTCCAACCATAAACTAGAAAAAAAAAAAAAGAAGGGAACAGCAAAACCTTGCACTTTTCACTGATCAGATTTTCAGTGCTCTTTATGTCTCTTTTAATCTTCCCTTCTTTGGGAGCAGGTAATTGGGAAATTAAAAGTGGTATTGTATACTGGCTCTCTTTCTGAACTGACTTCTTTCATTTGTCACTAGTATAGGCTACTGGGTATATCAGTTTGGGAACATTCTGTAGTGACTTTCTCTCTGAATTAGCTCTGAATGATTTCAGGTTCTCTTTATCATGCCAACAGTGTTCTTGATCATACTGAATTTCTACACATCAAATATTGCCAGCATTTGCCAATCTTTCGCTGTTGGGGGCTCCTACATTTCTCATTGGAAAATTCCAGTGGAGAGTGTGGCGTACGTTCTGGACACTGTATTTATGGAATCAAAACACAGTCAACTGGCCCTGACCAAGTTGTAAAAGAGCACCCAGCGACCCCAGAATGTCAAAAAGCTTTATCTTCTGCAAACTCATTCAGTATCAAATCAATAAAGTAATGCAAAATATTATGCAATCAAGTGTATCCAAAATGATCTCTTATGGCTGTTTTCAGCCCTACTTTTCTGTGATTCCAACTAACTGTGGAACTATTGAATTTGCATTTGTGACTTTCTTTTAAAAAGGTAAAAAAACAGGTCAGTCTTTCTTTTCCATACTTTCATAACTTCCCAGTCACTGACAGATCTTAACTCCCAATGCATTTTAAAGGACAATCCCTATTTTATATAGCAGAAACTGGGGCAATTCAGACTGGTCCATTCCACATGGCCACAGACACACACACACACACACAACTGTAAAAGGTTGCAGAAGTTTTCACATAGGTGAAAAGCTATTAATAAAATCTAGAGCTCTGTATTTTGTGGTACAGAAATACTTTTTTTATATGCTTCTGTCTGACATTGCTGTGGTACATCATAAATTCCCAAGCATCATGATGGCAGCCAAAGGAAGGCTAGGGAACCCTGCACTTAACCATCTGTCCTTCCTTTGAACACACAAAATACTATACAGATAATGGCACTGATATTGCCTGAAGGGCAAACTCTTTGGTCAAATTGTCCATTTTGTTACCTGTGTTGGTTGTACCAGAAGCTAAAATACTTGAAATAGCTCTAACCACCTATGAGATTTTGGCAAAACAATGGAATTAATAAAGAGCTCTGACCAAGCAAATATCCTATTTTAAAGTTTCTCTTGAGACAGATTACCCATAGATGCAGAAAATCACTGTTCTGCATATGCTGTGAAGTATTTAACAATGTAAAATAAATTTTAAAAGAACCTTTTCAGCTTGAACATTTGCGTGTTACAAATTATGTGTTACTTTTGAGATTATCTCTATCTGGACCTGATATGTATGCAATGTACTGCTGCTTTTCAACTTAGATTATTTCCTTATTCTTTAAAATTGTAACTGCCTTGAGCCTTTCTTTTATTTCCATGAAAAGAAATCTTCCCCCTGCATTCAATTATGTCTTAAATCGTGAATTTAAAATGGTTGCCTTTTGCAACCTTTTTGGTAGGCAGCTGCTTTCAATAGTTTAATATATACGTATATATGTCTTTGTGTGTGTGTGTATATATATATCTATATAAAATGTATATATATATATGTAATCTTGTTGTCTGTCCTTTCAAATTACTGGCAAGACATCTAAATGAATAGGGTCACTGTGAAAAACACGGCCATCAGGTCTAGAAAAGGTTTATGTCACACAGATTCCATACGTTGTGTTGTGAAGAGCACAGCAGTTTAAGCATATTATTCACGTCCTCAGGTCTAGCCAAATAGCAATTTAATGGGCTTTATCCTAATTACATGAATGAAGGCACCTTTTACGTCCATCAGGCTGCACAATCTAGTCCATTATACAAAAAGCTGTGCAAATGAAACTACCTCAAGAAACACTCTCCCACCTGAATTTGGTTATCTAGAGGTGTCTGTAAGTGTCACATGGTTTCAGCATAAAACCAACTACCCAATTGATTTGGAGATCACCATCACAAGTCATTTACTTTTCAACCCTTAGCTGTCTTAAGTCACGTCAGAATACGCCTACTATGCATATGCATGGTTATAATTAATGACATTCAGAAAAGACATCTAAATACATTTTCCAGAAGAAAACATACAGTGAGAGCCTGCAGAGTAATCCTGGGACTGAACCAAGCACACTTTACTGTGATGTCTTTATGCACTGCCTTAGGTTCTACATTCAGTGAACCTGATACCTCACTGCATGACAAGGGTGGGAATATGAATTTAGGACTGAAAGTCTTTCTAACCCTTTCTTGTGTATTTTTAAAGTGTTTTCATCATCTCCAGTATTTTCAGGAAAAAGGACCCTATGACTTTCAATATACAACTGCTCTCCACAACTTCTCTTTTGCTGTCTTTAAAGAGGTCATTAAAAGGCATCCTACACTTAAATATTTAACAATGCACTTACGTGGACCTTCTGCTACAGACAGCTATGCAGGACAGATCTCACAGGGATGTTTTTCAATATATTACCTCATTTGGGAAGTAATCATTTTTGTAGACTTAGCATTCCAACATGATATTAATTGTTTCGGGAAGCTCAAAAGGATAGTTATCCATGGTTCCCAGGTGTGTTTCCAGATTTCAGACACTAGCTAGGTTTTCGAGTCTAATTTAACCAACTCTGTAATTCTGTTTAGTCCTAGCTCAGGCACTTTGTATTACTTCCCCTCACCTTGTGGCTACGTAACAATTCCATTGCTGAAGTTCTTCATCCAGAAAGTGCTGGATGCTGATTTCCTGTAATGCTTATTCTGGCACAAACAAGACTTTGGTGTCAAATGATGCAAACTTTACCCTGTGTTCTAACAGATTTTCTGCTTGTGTAAATCATCTGATGATGTTTTCTGTAAGCTCTATCCATCATGTTTGTACTTGAGTTTTGAATTAAATATTAGTGTAAATGACTCTAATTTTGTACAAACCCAAGCAGAAATGAGGAATGCAGACTTTTTCAGGGTTTTTTGGGGAAGGTGCAAAAATATTCTTCAGGTAAAAATACAGTAGCAGTAGCTGTGACAAGTGAAGGACAATCTCAAGGAAAAAGATGTCAATCTACTCAGGTAAATTCCTGCTTTTTCAATAGAGATGTATTTTGTAGAGCCTTATTAAAGTTCTCTTCCCTAATACCCCCAAACACTCCTTATATTATGAAAATTTATTGACTTTGTTAATATATATATTAGTTCACATTAGATGCAGTAATGTAATGAGTTACTCAAATTTTACAGATTTTTGTATTGTTCATGTTTAAACAAAACAAATTGAAAGGCAGCCTGGCCCTAGAAATAAAGACTTTGCTTCTTGGAAGCTTAGAGCTGTCCATGAAGGACAAAGGATACCACTGTAAAATTGAGGTAACACCAGCATCTAGCCCCTCTAACATCCTACCAGCAGGATCTGGCATCATAGATACATCACTGCTTCAGGACTGATCCCAGGGACATCTGGATAAATAGACAAGCTGCAAGAATAGTGCAAAAGTACCACTGCTTTGCAAACTCTTACTGTGGTTAGTAATGAGCAATATGGGTGCTAGGGCTTAGTCAAATCATGTTATATCTGAACCTTTGAAGTAAGAACCCTGTGTAAAATCACATTTGGGGCACCTCAATATGAATAGGACACCTCATGGGTGTGAAGGAAAACTTACTTTTGTAATTCTATACTTTTAATCCTACAATGTCTTCTTGTTTGGCATGGCCAGTTGCAAATCCTCAGCCCAGCACCACATGTGACATTCATATACATGAACACAGATTCTACGCTTCATGAGAGAATAGGATCCAAAATTATTCTGATTTTCTAAATTACTGAGGTAGACTGACAACTTTTCTGTGCAGGTATGTTAGATACAGAGCAGTTAGTGAAAAGACATTGTGTATGGGAAAAAAAATCCGCTTTACTATAATTAGTCTTTTTTATTATTAATTCATTACTAAATGTTTTTCCTTTATCTTGCTTGTAGAAAGTGGAGAAAGACTATTGCCCACATTTTACTGATGGAGAATGAAGGCATAATGAAAGCAACCTACCAGGAGTGAAAAAGGGGAAGATGGGAGCAATTCAAGAATTTTGTTTCTGCAGGTTCAATACCCAGGCAAAACATCCTAATGCATGAGTTTGTTTGAACAGTCACGCAGTTGAAAATCTCCAGAATAAGTGTTCTCAAATAAGTTACCTGTGGAAAATAGTATCTAGAGAAGTTCGCTTTCAGACTTTTCACAGATACTTTTGAAAACAGCCTTAAACAAATAATGGAAGTTCTGCTAGCATCAGGACTACATAAAGAGAGAGGCATTTTTGGGAATGTTCTACATACTTGAGAACCCAATTAGTTACTTCTGGGAGCCCCATATATTGTACAAGGCACAAACCAATGGGAATCTGAAAGCAAGCAGTTATTCAGGTACATGTAGAATGAGCAGATGGTAAAATGTTTGAATACAGTGTTGAGGACAAAGTGCAGACTGGTGTTTTCCCTGGTGGTGACAGACAAAACAGTAATGAGACCAACTGAATAATCCTTCCTCCCCTTCCAATTGCTCCCACCTCAATCCCTGCTCCTATAAGGGGTAAAAATAAAACCAAACAAAACCAAAAACCACCAGCAACAACAAATAGCCCCCCAGCCCCCCAAAAATCAACCAACCCCCCAACAGTGACTCTTCTAGCTTTATTCTGTTCTGTCCCAAATTATTCTGTTCCCCACCATTAACACAGAGCTACAAAGCATCATTGCTTCTACAGGTGAGGGGCCCTTCACCCCCTCACAGAAGAGAGAGGAAATTGATCTATGTTCAAAGGATTATCATTTCTATGTTGTATGTCTCTCAGATGAGATATGAAGAGTTGTGCAAGTGCATTTTCTAAAATTCCCCTTTTGTTAGTTTATCTCACCCCCCTAAGCAAATTCTGTAGATCTCAGATAATCATCTTAACAAGGCCCTGCTCTGTGTCTCCTATATTAATATGGGATAAGGGGCTTCGCTGATAGAACGTGAAATGTTTACCTCTGCAAGCATATATTACATCTCCCAGAGGAATTGGGGCAGGGGGGGCAGGAGGAACAGACGTCTCCGTGAAATGATTTGGAGTGAAGCAGCTCTGCAAATGAAGCAAATGGTGAACTGCAGAATTCATACCTTTTCAACGGATCACTGAAAATCCCTGTATAAATAGCTCTGATATTCAAGTTCCCATTGAAAGTAATAGTTGAACAAATTCTAAACAACTATGAGGTTGCAGAGCTGGAACGTGCTATCAGCTTTGTTTATTTTTTCTAGCAAATGCAGGCAGCCTTTCTACCAAATTACACTTAACAGCAGCAAGAATCTGGGCTGAAGAAAAGATGTCCTGTTCTTCAATGCACTGCTTAGTAATGCTGTGAAAAGAAAATAAACTGAACAGCCAGAATTCCCTGCTGCAGCTTATGCTACTGTACAAGAGTATCATGAAAGATCTGACTTGGAAAACAAATAAATTAATAAATGTAAAGGCTTGGAATCAATCCTCAAAACATAAAGGAGTGAATTTCTCTCTCCTTAGAGTTTTTGATAAAAGAGAATAGCAAAAGCTAATGCCCTGCCAGGTATTCACCATGGGGCTCTCTCTTTACAGAAATTTAAGAAGGAACTTAATTTTAAATTTATAGGATCATTTCCCTTATCTTCTTTACATGCTCCTTTCATTATACTCTTGCTTGTTCATGTCATTCTCTGTTTCATTACTTAGTACGGTTATCCCCTGCCAGAAGTGCCACAGTGGAACTGTATCACTGTTGTTCATCATTACATAACACAAGATGTGTTTAACTTTCCCTTCATGCTTTTTTCTTTCCCTCCGTGTCAAGGCAGAGCCAGATGCAGTAATAAAGGGATCCATAGGATAACTCACATTGCTTTGTCTACTTGTCATCTCATCAACTAATCAAATTAAGAGATTAAAACATGGCTAAAGACAAAGGAGAAAAAAGCAATATTGCAACAGCAATAATTTAATGTCCTTGATATAAAATACTGTATCTTTTGCAACATTAAAATATTTCAAAGATCATGCAACCAAACTAAATGCTTGTATATTTGTATATTTAAACAGAAAACTAAGAATTTGTGTGATGGACCGCTTGCAGGTTTGAGACTGAATTGAAAGGGAAAGAATTGAAGAAGTAAATCTGTTGAGATGAAGCAGGAAATTCTTCCTGAGGATTTTGTTTTTCCTTTTTGGTCTAAAAAAATTCTAATGTGAATTTGAAATAATTTTCATTATTTCATTGAAATAATTAGAAATAATTTTCATTTCCAAAGAACTCTGAGCTGTCTATGCCAATCAGGTTCATAAATAAAACTGTGGGGTCTGCAGCACTTATGCTTCATGTTAAAAATAGTTTATAAAAGAAATAGGAAAAAAAATTATGGATAAATTGTTGTGGACCACACAGGCCTATCTTGCATCTTTGTGAATAAGGAACAACTCAAGGAGGCCAATGATGTTAAGCTGGACTAAAATTCCTCTGGGTGAGAAAACGTAGGTGCCAAAGACATATTCAGAAAAGTCCGGGAAAATCACGTGGCCTGAAAGTGAATCTTTTAATATTCCTCAGTCAGAACTTGTGATTTTTAGTTCCTGCTGGAGCAAGAACTCACAACAGAGATGACATTTTCCTTTGCCTAGGGAGCTGAGGACAATTTTTTCCTATTTGACTTCTTCATTGATTATGAAAACAGAGTAAGGATAGCTACATGTGAAAAGGAGAAAACATCACCCCAGAAATAAAGGTCACAAAAAAGAATCATTGAAAAGTTCATGATCATACATAAGAGGTGAGAAGAGATACAAGTATACTTGTCTCCTGACTTATACGTAAAAGATACCATTCTTTTCCAAAAGAGAAGACATTCTGAAAAAGGATCAGTCTCTGAAGGGGCAATGAATTTCATCCAGTTTCTGTCTGGAATAGAGCAATCTTTAAAAGCAAAGATAGGGAGGAAGAGAATATTTATAACCAGAAGTGTCACCAATAGCTCCAATTTCTCTGACCTTCCATTTTACAGAGGAAAACTTTCTGAAAACTTTGGAATGATAAGCACAAACGCACAAAATGCATGAAAGATAGGAAGCTGTGTGTTACGGGCATAATGTTTTCCAGAAAATTGTACACAGACATTTACTTCCTTTGGAAAAAAACACTTTGGAGCAAACCAGAAACATAAGCCAGACAGATCTTAACACACTTTCAAATAGAGATGACTGAAAAAGCACTTGAGATTGCCTTGACTATTTTGTCATTCTCATTGAGTTTCAAAAGCAGTAACCTCACCAGTATAGCTCTCTATTAAAATTAGGCAATTCTCCAAAAGCCTAGTAAGGTTCTTTCTTCCTCCTGCCAGTCTACTGTGATAACTGTGTGTCTGAAGATCCTAATTAAGGCATGCAGATGTGAGGCAAAGCAACCAATCTGTTTTGTGACCACGAATTTTTGACCAATGTTTTGTGTCCAGCAGCAGAGATGCTGTTAATGGGTCAAGCACTTGTTATCTGTCTTCATGTAGCATACAGAAAGACCAAGAGTTATATTGTACTGCATAAAACAAGTTGATTCAACTGACATTTGTAAAATTTCACAGGTTTGGGACACTAATTACTTTCTATTTGTTTTTTTCAGCTACATCACTGAGGACAAGATTAAGAAAATTATATTATTTGAAGATAATGAACTATTATTGCTAAAATACTCTCTTCACTTTTTGTTGTTTTTTTATTTGCTACTACCAAAAAATGAGATATTCTTGGAGGTCCTCCAGGAGGAAAAACTATAAAATGAAAATGATCACACTATTATTTTAATTATTCTGATAAAGAGACTTGGAAAGCAAACATTTTAGCATAAAATAATTTTTTTTCTGCAGACTTACTAAGCATGAAATGGAAGTTAAACAAAGTGTTCTGTTGAAAATTACGTTGATAAATTATTTCTGAGAACTTTCTTGTATTTCAGAAAAGCACAATTACATTCTAACTTAAGAGATATGAACAGGTATTTGAGAATCATCCTACTGACAAATAGATAAAGAAGTAAATGGATATGCAAATAAATAAAACATATGTTTCTTTTTGATTTTAAAACTTGGCAGTGATTCATAAGATAAACAACCTACATAATATCTTTTGCTGAGACATAACACAGTAATTCCCCTGAAGTCAACAGATGTGCACCAGTTGAGAGCCTGTTTTACTGTACGTAGTCAAGTGCGATTGCATAAGAACTATAATGGATGTTGCAGCAACATGAAGAATTAGTAAAACACAAATTGGAAGACATGTTAATTCATATTCACTTTTATTCTTCAGAAAACATGTATAATCTTTGCTAATAATTGGCTAATCAACACAGATATGCTTTTTTTATATGCTTTATATCTGCTTTTTTTTTTTTTCCAACACGTTAACCCATGAAATCTATCATTATTACCATGACCAGGACATGAAATTTGCAACTTTTTTTTTATTATTATTATTTACATAGATCCAAAGAGAATATAGATTTTTTGCTTGTCTGAATACCTTTTTAAACTAAAATATTCATGAAGTTGTTTATTCTTCCTGTTATGGACAACTGCTTTTCACAAATATTTCAATAATTATCCAGATGTTCCAGCTCATTCTAAATGTCACAGACTAGAGAGAAAGATCTCCTAACTCTGCTTCATGCTCCAAATATTATTTTTTTATTGAAACATATGAAAACATTTCATCTTTCATTTGTATGAAAACATTTCATCTTTCAATATACAAACTCATTAGTGAATATTCTCAAAATTTGTCACTCTTTCTGTGACAAATTCTTTAGAGAGTTTAAATTAACACAGGGTATGTAATTACAATACTTTCCCTCTGATTGTCAACTTTGGAGTTCAGTGGAGATTACTTTAGCTGCAGGTAATAGGTTAAATTAGTCCCTGCTGTGCACCAAACTGCAGTAGCAAAACTACTATTGGTTTCTGAGTCAATTAGCTTACTTTTGGTCCACTTGTTTTTGTATTTCACTGCAGCATAAATCTAGTGTAGATACATTTTAGCATATAAAATGGAAGCAGTGCAGAAAGTAACTGACTTCTTTTCCTTTCAAGTATAATTGAACTATTTTAATACACAGAAAGCAACAGGTTTCCCATCCAAATAAATTGACTTGTTTTTAAACTGGAGAAAAAGCAACAACAACCCCCTCCTGAAAATAGAGACACTGAAAGAAAGCAGAGTTAGGGTATCTAATAGTTCCTATTACATGAATCTAGGAAAAAAATCTTCAAGCACTCATTGATTGGCTAGAATTAACTAGACCAGAATCTTTAAATAGGTTGCAGGAACTCCTCTGTATGCAGATAGGAAGAAGTCCTCACTACTATGTTCCCATTTACCTGCGGTAGGTAAAGAATTGCATCAGAATTCAATTATCATAAACTTAGTACAACTCTGGATTTTCCTATAAATATATAGGAAATATGTCCCGCCTTTCTATAAGGGTATCAGGTTTTGAGTATCATCAATTCCTGGGTCAGTGAATTCTAGAGATTAATATAAGGACTAAGTTCAATGTAATTAAAAGTGAGAAATTAAAAAACATTCTAGAAATTGTGTGGTTTATGTATGTAATTTTAAATGACTCTCTTTTTAATTGCACTTTCTCTTCCACTGAAATCTGTAATTGTGGAGCCAGAGATGGTGAATTTTTTATAGAAATAAAAATCTAGCAATACATAGAGAAGAGATAGACATAAATCTCCTACCACTGAATATTCCAGCTGGATTTAAGACTCATTTTACTTTTTTGAAGTTACTTGCTTTGTTATTGTTGAGGTCAGACTTTTTGTATTGTAATATCAATGATCTATGAATTGTAATAGTTGGATTCCTCTCCCTCTGGTGGAAGCTTTTAAAAATAGGACTGGGCAACAAATTCAACAACCATCTCCTGATTTATGCTTGAAACAATCCAAAATATTTCTTACATTAGACCATACCTAGGGCAAAATCCTGGCCACATTTAATTCCATGGTATCAGGTCTGACACTTCCTTACCTCTAATCCTGCCAGTAACTTGGTAAAACCAGATTTATGAACCTGTATATTTAGCACAGCAAATATTTTTGCAGTTTAAGGCAAGTAGTTTTGGAGATGTATATTTTTTTACTCTGTTTCTTTTTAAGCACTTAAAAAATCACCCTCAGCCCTGGAAACTGAACCATTCTTCCCAGATTATCATCACCTGAAAGAAATGTGCAGGCCAAGAGCCTCACACCAGTTATATTCCTTTGTAAATTAATTTTATATCTTTCTACAAGTATGCCAGCCAGGAAAGGAAGGTCAAAGAAATCATACCCTCACTGATAAACAAGGCTGGAAGAGTGGTGGCAACTAAGAAAACTGAGGTACTGAACAACTTTTTGCCTCAGTCCTCACTGGCAATCTCTCTTCCCTTATCAGTCAAGTAGACAGATTTGGACATGGATAGGGGTTCCCTCCCATAAGGGAGAGAAGATCAGAGATTCGTGGCCACCTGAGAAACATGAATATAAGATATCCATCATATGTGTGTTTTCTAAGCTCTGGAAGAATACAGAAACCCATCAGAATATATTTAATGTCTATTTAGTCTAAAAACTTATTCAAAAAAGTATCCAGGTATACTGACAACATCTATAGATCTGTGTGTTGGGGGGGTTATTATTAATTTATTCCAAAATATAAATATTAAAAAAAAGTAGTTTAATGATCCCAATATTTTGATTCTTGAATAAAATTTTGCACTAATGGAGGTCAATGTTATGAAATTGCTTAAGGTGAGGAAATACAAGAACTCTATCACTTACTAGTAGCTGTTAAGTTTTTTACAGAAAAGCAAATCAGGCAGAGAATGAGCTAATTGCCAGACCTCAGATGGAAAACATAGTTATTCCCAACTCTGTGTAGTACATAAGGTCAGACAGGCTATCTCATCTTAAACATACTTCTTAGAGGCTGCTTTTCCAAGATATCAGTCTCTCTTTTGTATCTCTACCAGAGCCCAAAAAGATTTGAAAGTACAACCGAAAAATTTCTGCACTTCCCTTGACCCACATATTCAAAGGAGTTATGGGATTACCGCAACATCTGAAAAAAACCCTGTAGCTCATAATTCAATCCTTTTTTTTTCTTCCTTATATTAATATTACCACAATGGGTAGGTAGTCTCTTCAAGTTAAACTTCAGACACTATCACTGCATCTGTACTGTCAAAAGGAAAAATAAAGCACTCAGGAAAACAAGATCCTAAATATAAAAATATTCCTGAATGCTTAAGCCCTTTAAAGGAGAGAGCACTCTAGACCTCAGTTATGTGTAGTTTTCTTGTTTGAAATGTTGCCTTTTACAGCCAGTGTAGGGAATTTCTCTTTATGTGACCAAATCAGTCATTTTCCCCTAATGCTACATTAAAAATATGTTTAATCCTTAGAGCACTCTTATGTTTATACATGCCTTCAAATTCTGTAATTATAAATGTATTCTACCATTTTCCCTATTGTAAACCAGGTCTCAGACTTCTGAGTCATCAACACCGAAATTATTTACCTTAGCTAATTACAAAATTAGGAACTCCACTCCCAAAGCCTTCCTAAGTGAACTAATACTAGCAGGAAAATCAGAAAGGGGTAAGTATGGGTGGGGGTTTTTTTCATATCAACAGAATAAATTGATCAATTATATATATATTAGATAATCCTGCTTACCTAATAAAGAGCTGGGCAGTAAGTCACTAAAGAAAGATAACAAGACATTATTCTATAGAGAAAATGCAACAGTGATGTACTAGCATTGCAACTTTCCAGACATTCTAGATAAAATTTTATCCTATTGTATCTTCCACATTTGTCAAAATACTTTTCTGACAGAAAAGATTTCTTCCAGCTGCAGCTATGTCATGCTCTCTCTTGAGAATCTGAGAATATCTGATATCTACAGCTGATATTAAGCATCAAAATGTTATCTTGCAACAACAAAAGAGAACAGATTGGAATCTGAGGAAAGTTTTAGGGCAGAGATTTGGAAAATTTTAGTCAGTAAAGTATTCCAATGTATAATGAAGGATGATAAATGAGTAGGAGAGAATCTTTAAAATTTCCATGCTTCTGTTAATTTTTAGTAAGAACTTTTCTTCCTCTCTGACACTTTTTCAGATAGCTGCTTTTCCTTTGTACTTGTCAATGGAAATTCACTTGACATACCTTTAATATTCTAAGGAAGAGAGAGAGAAAGAGAAAAGGCACTTTCTAGAAGGTTTTTTGTTTTACACAATGGGGCTTGCCATCTTTCTGAATCCCAGTAAGAAAAACACTGTGCAGAAAGGTTTTATAACTTTCCAAGAACAACTGATATCACATTATAAAATTTTACATCTATTCTGATATTGGTAAACCTGAGGTGATAGAGTATTGGACGGACCTCTGGTAAGGGCACAACATGCTGAACAGCTCTGCTATTCATAGTGAGGCCTGAGGGCACCGTGGTTGAGCTTTCACAGAATTTTCTTAGCAACAAGCAACTTTATTCAACTTTTATATTTTGATCAAAATGATGTTTATATGGAAACACTTTGCTTCACTTTATGACAAACACATGCTACCAGCATCACCATTGACACCAAGTGGGTGCCACCTCGAAAGCCTTCCTTAATGGTTATCCAGCCAAGCTTATCCCACATCAAGAGGTATGTGCAGCAGAGTGCAATCCTGAAGGCAAAGTAATGTGTGCCATACAGCATGGCACAGTGGATCACTGATGCTTGAATGTACAACAGACTTCCACTTAGTACCACTAAATATTGAATTGTCTAAACAGGATGTATTCCACTTAGAAGACCCCACCTACACTCTTGTATTCCTTGTGTAAGTATAAGAACTTCAGGCTCAGCATTATCACGAAGATCTCCAACCCACTTCCTGAAGATATTGAAAGGATAACAAACACAGGGTTTTTCAAAAATAGGCTAGTCCAGAGTAAAAAAAATCTCAGACTTGTATGATTGAGAAAAGTATTGCACGGAGCAGTACTTTGGGGAGAGCTGGAGAGAAAATGCTCCCTCTCCCAGTGACACCTCCAAAGTCTGTTGGCTGTTAAGGATCTCAAAAAAAAATCTGCAACAATGCAAAGGCACAAGAAGATGCACACAATGCTATGAAAGTTTAAGAATTTTATTTAAGAAAAAAGAAAAACTTTTCATTATTAGGATAATCCTAACAGACAAGAATCTTTAGTTCTTAAATAAAGGCAAAGACATCAAATAACCACTGCTGTCCAAATGTACCACTGCCTCCTTTGTGTCCCTTTCTACTTGAGTTGCCTGTCCATGCTAGGTTCGGAAAAGGCAAAATAATTTCCCCTGCTAGCTACAGCGCAAACTAAGAAAAGACTAAACACTGTAATGCCCTTAAATGTTTGTTACAAAAAAAAAAAAAAAAGAGCTAAAATTAAATTTAAACATACTTTTAAAAGGAGCAAATTCTACCTTTCTACATGTTGTGACAAGTTTGTACACGGTACAAAGCCACCATGATTGCACCCTGCTGGCACTGAATTGTCACTGTTAAGACAGAAAAAATATAAAATTTTAGAGAGCTTTATAAAGTTCCAGTGGGCATGGTCCAGTCTACCTCCACTTTCTTCTGCTGTCCCATTTAGAAAGAGATAAAATCTCTTTGGACAAGCAGCTATGTATTTTTGTTTTCTGCTGTCCACAGGTAGACCATGCCTACTTTATGATGCTACAGTGTCCAATCAGCAGTTTCTATCAGCTGAACCCTAGAGCAAAGACAATGATATAAAAGAAAGTTTGGCTTGCTGTATTTTTTTAGCTGACAATATGTAACAGTCTTAGAAAAACACATGGTAAGACAACAGATGTAGTCTGGTTGTCACCACAGAGAAAGCACAGCAGGACCACAACTAGCAATCTCTGTGTAATAGCAAGATATAGGAAGAAATTTGAATGAGTTTTGTAACCTGATCCGGCTAGTAAAATGCAAAACAAAACAAAAAATCCATGGTATCTTCTTAGCAGCAGCAGCCAAATGAAAAAAATAGAAGTCTTTCCAGACTCAGCTTTCATACCTGAATTTTTACAATAAATAATGTGTGCAGAGCCAGCTGTATCTATTCTAAACTAAATACAACCAAAACAAGGCCTTGAATTCAAGAAAAGCAGTTCAATATACAATTGAAAAGTCAGCATTCTCCCTGTCAATGTTATGGTCTGGTTTCTAAAGCTATTAGAAATGCCTCTACATGAATAAACGTGCAAACGAGACTGTATGCCAAAGTCAATAGTATGGGGATTTTTAATAGTAAATATATTAGAGAGAGAGGAAGGAAGAGAAAGAAATAGAAAAGAGGTGGTATGACAGAAAGAGACTGACAGAAACAGATTAAAGAAAATATCACCACTCCATGGATCCTACTGGCATCCCAATGATCCTCTCCAGCTGGTCTTCTTGGTGGTAGCAGTCCCCCCCCCAAAAATCATAGAATCCAGTGGATTAATATACACTTAAGACAAGTAGGAATGCTCAGGTATCTCCCCCGGGGCGAGGGGGCAGTTTGACACGGTCTCTTGCAGCAGAAACAGGATCTGTTGCATCACTTTGCATCACATGCAGTCCTGTGGTGCAAGGCCACAGGAATGATTCTGGGGAGCACTTTGGGGGGTCTTTGATGGATTCTGACACCCTCTCAGCTGCCTCCCACATGAATGTCCCATGGATGTGGCCTTCCTGGGGTTGGGGTTTCACAGCTGGGCCAATTTGTGAAAGGGAGGATGGGTGTTCAGTGCCTCTGACCAGAGGTCACCACACACCCGAATCCTCCTCCTCCCACCCTCAATGTGGGGGGAGTCTGTGTAAACCTGGCCTCTGTGGGCTGTGGCCTCCCCCAGCCCAAACGTAGCCAGAGATGATTATCAGGACAGCTGCTGGGTTTGGCTTTCTTGTGGATGCATTCTTCTCCCTCAGCCTGAGATGGTAGAATATTAATATCCCCTTTATCTTATCTAGGCAGCTTAACTCATAGTCCAAAGTTCCTGTCAGGCATTTTCAAGGAGGGGTGGGCTTCTGTGTTGTAGCTTCTTTATACAGTTTTTGCTATTATGGGCAAAACTCTTTCATAACAACATTTAAGGCATGAACCTTTTCAGTCTCTGACAGTCAAAACTTGTATTGCTGTCCAGGCTCTGTTTCTTAGTAGCGGCTATTATGAGTCTTTGCTAGTTCAGTAATACTAGCTCAATCTCATATTTCCCTTAAGCAGTGGTGCCATTTAATTTTAAATATAGCTCGCTGGAGGATTCAAAGGAAAATGTGGAAATTATGTATATATATTGCCTAGTTTTAGGTGAACAATAACGGAGAAATGTACATTGGAATAAAATATCTATAAATCAAAAACCATTTCATTTTCTATGGTCACATAAAAGGTAGCACTGTTTGAATCCATAATTTGGATGGCATAATCTCTTAGAGATATCATTGAACTTCCCTGCAAACTTCTGTCACATAGAGAACAGTTCTGAAGGGATCACATTAAATCATACTGCAATGGTGACAGCCAGTTACTTGCAGCTAATTTAGCCTGCTTTAACAAGTACTTAACCATGAATTGTGCTTTTCCATATTCTTATTCTTCACATATTAATATAGCAAAGTTGACAACTCTGTGCATTATATCTGTATAAAAGTCTATGCAAAAATGCATACCTCCACCATGTTTCACATGTTTCACTGAGTGTAATCTCCCAAGAGAACTATTAGGATTCTCTTACAGAGATTTAGATACACATTTTCAATCAGTAGTGAACAGAATGGACTAATGTTTCCGCTTAGTAACTTAGATCAATATTTTTTACTGGCATACCTTTGACATATCTGGGAATAAAAAAATCCTTTTAAAATAACAATTGTCAATAAATAATGTAAAAATCACTTAGCCAGCGACCACTCTAAAATTATTTATTTTTATAAAGTGATGAATTTTAGCATTGGAATGAGAATGAAGAGTGGAATATGTTCCAAATAGACAATAAGTATTGTGAGATCTGGGGAAGTAATACTAAAAAGTTTTCCACTAGAAAAGGCTGGTTGCCCCAGTTTTGATATTTAGAATACAGTAAATTTAAAGGGTTCCTGCCAATCTAAACATTCCAAATGATCATATCTGACAAAACATTCTAAATTATCATATCTGACAAAGGATGGAGGAAAACAATATAAACACAGGAAATCAGAATGTCTACTTCTTCCTTTCCTCACTAAGAAACATTATGTGGAACCTTGCCTGCACATAAACAATAGTCTGTGTGTAGACAGTTGCCTCTTGCATCTAAAATTTTATTTTACACCTACAACAAGAATCACAGCTGCCAGAAGTCTTCATGGTAGGGGATGGGTAACTTTCTTATAGTTTTTCAGTTATATAGATGCTAGAATGTGATTCGCAGAATCACAGACTGGGGCATGTTGGAAGAGACCAGAGTGAGTCATCTGGTACAACCTCCCTGCTCAGGCAGGATCATCCCAGAGCACATGGCACAGAATTCTGTCTAGATAGTTCTGGAACACCTCCAGTTAGGGAGACTCCACACCCTCTGTGGACAATCTGTTCCAGTGTTTAGTCATTTCACAGTAAAACGTGGAACTTCCTGTGCATCAGATTTTGCCCATTGCCTCTTGTCCTATTGTTGGGTACCACCAATCAGAGCCTCGTCCATCCTCTGATGCCTGCCTTCAGATAATCACATACATTGATGAGGTCTCCTCTCACTCATCTCTTTTCCAGCCTGCACAGTCCCAGCTCCCTCAGCCTTTCCTCGCAAGAGAGATGCTCCAGTCCCTTAATCATCTTCTTTGCCCTTCACTGAACCCACTCCAAGAGCTTCAGACCTCTGTTGCACTGAGGAGCCCAGAACTGAGAAGAGTACTCAGCTACTACTCTACTTTGCAGAACTTCTTTTTATTGCTCTTCTTTAAACCATCATTGGTTTTCTCCTTTAATTGAGAAAATTTCATTTTCTTTTGCAAATTAAGGTAGCAGAAAAATGGAGTCAAACAATGCATTTTTATTTGTCTCTCTTTTATCATCTTTTACAGATGCACAGTCTTCCACATTGTCATATTTAGCAAATAAGAACAGAAGACACTCAAAATATTTAGGGGCTTTCTGGGAAAAGCACATGGATCTCCTTTTAATCTATTTTGATTCGTAAGAAAAATGAACACACAGTTATTTTTAGAATAATTTAGATTCTGTGAATCATTCTGGACTATAATAAGCAGAAATTCCTATGGAATTTGGTCACTTCACCTTCACTTTTTTTTAAACAAAATATCTTTTTGTAATAATGATATAAATAAAATGTCTTTATTTTCCTGTCAATGCAGGACATGGTGTAGAAACACAAGTATTGCAATACTGCACACAATCCAAGACAAAAAATTTATTTTAAAGGTGTTATATGGCTGTGATGTGACTGGTTCTTTTGCTCTTGAGGACATGACCTTTTATGCATTTAGACATGATAGATGCAGATGAGTTGAATTGCAGTTGACTTCTAATTTTTCATGTTTCCTTAGCATATTTTTGGGGAAAGCTGGACTGCTAATGTTAGCATTTCTCAAATAATCATTTGCTGGCTGAATCTGGGTTCAACCAACAATGCAAGGTTCAAGGAAATCCCAAGGATAACTGCATTTTATCCTGATCATTAAACAGCTTTACAGAAAAATGAGGACCATTGAACCAATATGGTTACTAAAGCTGCAGTGGGGGGAAATGGAAGATCATTAAGAGCAAGCTATGGAAAATGTGGAATGAAAAAAGTAAATGCCACTCATATGAATTGATTTTAAAATCCTTTGAAAAGCTTCTCTGTTGCCTCTAATTCATTTTTTGCAAAGTTTAAGCAAAAGGTGAATAAAACTTTGTCTTTGGTGTCATTCACCATAGTTAAGTAAGAATTGTTCAATACAAAAGCTTTGTAGTGCACTTGATGCTTCAAGAATACATAAAAACAGAGGAGAAAAGAACCCTTCAAAATGCAAACATTTTAAAGTCATTTGTCATTTGAAAGATACTACCAAAGGAACTCCTACAAAAGAGAACTGAGAGTGATATAGGCAAAAATTGTTTGCAAAAGAAATTTTTCACACTTACCTAGCACTTTCCACATATACAGTCTGTTGTGCACATGAGATCTACCCACAGCAACCTCAAAGAGATATTCATGCTTTATAAGAAAATTGTGATGGCAACCTCTTTAGTCTGCTTTATCTAGTGAATACTCTGTAGCAAAGAGGTGGAAAAAAATACTGAGATTGCAAATAAATATGGGGTTTTATTAATAACTGTAGGCCAATTTATGCTGACTGACTGACTACACTGAAATTTTTAGGCTAAATAACCAAGATCTTCTGAACATCTTAGTATCTACCACTATGCCCAGGCTTTTAGTATAGTTCAACTCACATCCAGATCCTCATAAAGTTTTATCAAGAAAAGCATACAGCCCCAGCACAATTCCAATTTAAGTACCTAGATCTTCATACAATAGCTGCAGAGATCCTGGCATCTCTGAAAAGGAGGAAGTATCAGAAGTATAGAAAGTTTCAGAATATCAGAAAACTGAGCCACTTTATTTCCATGTAACACAGATGACAGAGGAGGCGTGTTTCTTTTCTACAGATACAGCAACATCTAGATCACTCTTTTTTGGTTGCATTTCTTCCCCATACTATTTTTGTTTTATTTTTATTGACTTATGAGTACTTCAGGATATATTTATGTTGTATGTAAAAGTATTCCCATTTTGTAAAGATTCTTATTGTGTGGCAAAGACTGGAAGCAAGCATTTCTCATTATCGTTTTATATTTTCATTACTGTTTGAAGACTAAGATCTACTCACAGATAAAATGCAAAACACCAGAGGATTCCTGCCAGCATTCTTCAGGATAATCAATTCTTCTGTGAATTTCTAGTGACAAGTGAATTTCATGAGAACAGCATTTTTTTCAACAATGAGGCTTTAAAACTAGGTTGTGTTATTAAAACTTGATGTTTATTAAAAACAAAAAGTTTTCTTCATTACTTGAAATTCATAGTGTTAGAACTGCAAAAACAACCCACTTCTTATTTCATTTACAATGTTTTATCTACTCATAGTAACCAGAAGAATTCATTTGTCTGTTATTATTAAGATTGTTTGATTTATATGAAATAATCTTTGTCACAGTTTAAATCCCCAGAAATAGCCAGTTTAAACAAATAAACATCTAAATAACTCTTTTTTAAAAACCAAGCTAGAACGAAGTCGTGCTGTGTCACATTTCTCTTAGTAGGTGTTTTCTAATGGACTCTAGAAGGCTGTTTGACATGACAGTCTCTATATATTCTGATGATGTCAAAATGTCAAAGGAAAATCCATCTCTTTTAGCAGGAAAGTTAATACATTTTCAAAAACGCAACATAGCAGCTGGCATTCTGCATGGTACCCAGAAAACTGAGAGAAAATCCTTTGTTGAACCAACTTGGAATTAGTATTTACGCAGTCTAATCCTGAGGAAGGGAGGAAGAACAAACAGAACAAACTGCTGTACCTGTGGTCTTAATCAGTAAAATGTCATACTTTTCCCTCCCTAATAATGCTTAAACCCAACCCGTTTAAAATGGATATTATTATTCTTCATTAACTCCAAATTGCCACTTTCAAGCTTGATACCTTGAAATAAAAAAATGCTTCTGGTGATTTATTTTATTTCTTCTCACCATCCCTAACCAGGAAACTTTAAAAAAACAGAAGACTTCATGAAAAATATGAAATGGAGCTTCCATGTGTTGTTAGTGTATTTTATTCAAACTTGGTACGAATATTAAGTTTTGTTCTTTTGTTCTCCAGATCCTTAAACCAGGAGCCTACATCAAAGCTTAGATAGGCAAATCAGTACCAATTTGCTGCAATTTTGGTACATGCAATTTTTTATTCTAGAATACAAGTCAAGACTTCTGTCCTTTACATTGCAACTATTGTATTTGTTTCATTGGAGCACAAGGGAGTTTATTGCTTTGCAGTTTCAAATGGAACAAATTTTTTTTTTTTTTATAATTTAGTATAGGTTGCTAGCTAAATGGAATGGAAAAAAGCTTTGGTTTTGTGGCTATTTGTTGGAAAACACTTTTTCCTTCAGAGGGAACAGTACTAGGAGCTATCCAGGTTCACATATTTCCCCCATCAAAATAGAGTAACAGAACAAGTAAGGTTGGAAGGCTTCACAGCAGGCCATCAGGTCCGACCTCCCTGCTCAGACAGGGTCATGCTAGAACTTACTGCACAGGATTGCATTCATGTTCAGGAGTATCTCCAGTGAGGGAGACTCCACACCCTCTCTGGACAATCTGACCCAAATTAAAGTTCTTCTTCATGTTCAGGTGGAACTTCCTGTGCACTCCCTGTGCATTTTCTGCCCACGGCGTCTTGTCCTATTGCTGGGCACCACCAAATAGAGCCTGATCTGTCCTCAGACACCCTCTCCTCCAATACTTTTAGACACTGATAAGCTCTCATCTCAGTCATCTCTTCTGGAGGCTTAGCAGGCCCACCTTTCTCAGTGTTTCCTTGCAAAAGAGATGCTCCAGTCCCTTAATCAAAATTCATAGACCTTTGCTGGACCCGCTCCAGGAGTTCCATGTCTTTTGTACTACGGAGTCCACAAATGGACACAACACTCCAGATGTGCCTCACCAGGACTGAGTCAAGGGGCAGGATCACCTCCCTCGCCTGGCTGTCAATGCTCTTCCTAAAGCACCCCAGGATACTATTATCCTTCTTGGCCCCAAGGGCACTGCTGACTCATGGACAACTTGTTGTCCACCAGGTCCTCCAAATCTCTTCTGCAGAGCTGCTTTCCAGGAGGTCAATCCCCGGCCTGTCCTGGTGCCTGGGGGTGTCCTTCCCCACGTGCAGGAGCCTGCACATGCCTTTGTTGAACTTCAAACTGTTTTTCCCTGCCCATATCTCCAACCTGCTGAGGTCCTTCTGAAGGGCTGCACAGCTCTCTGGGGTATCAGCCACTCCTCCCAGCTTTGTGTCATCAGTGAACGTGCTGAGGAGGCACCTGCCCCTTCATCCAAGTTACTGATGAATAAGTTAAACAATACTGGGGCCAGTGTTGACCCTTGGGAAACACCACTGTTGACAGACCTCCAACTAGACCCCTAGAATCTTCTGGAATCTGCCTCTGAGCCAGTTCTCAATCCACCTCACTGTTCACTCATCCAGTCCACATTTCCTGAGTTTGCCTATGAGGAAGTTGTGAGAGACAGTGTCGAAAGCCTTTCTAAAGACGCTGTGGACAATATCCACTGCTCCCCCTTCATCCATCCAGGTGGTTGTCTCACTGTAGAAGGCAATCAGGTTGGTCAAGCATGCTTTACTTGTGCAAATCCATGCTGACCCCTCCTGATCACCTTTTCTTCATCTGCATGGGTGAGATGGCTTCCAGAACGAGGTACCCCATCACCTTTCCAGGGACTGAGGTGAGGCTGACTGGCTGGTTGTTCCCTGAGTCTTTCTTCTTGCCCTTTTTTAAAGACAGGGTGACGTTTGCTTCTGTCCAGTCCTTGGGCACCTCTCCTGATGACCACAACCTTTCAAAGATATTATGAGTTGTCTAGTTATTGTTCCAGCCAGCATTCTCAGCACTCATGGATGCTGAGAATCAGGGCCCATTCAGTTGTGGGTGTCTCGAGGCATTCTCTAACTGATCCTCTTTGACCAAAGGAAAGTCTTACTCTTTTATCCTTTACCCTTTACAAAAATAATAATGGTCCATCTAGAATTTGATAATGATGATGTACATAGTATAAAAGATTCTACAGGATTATTGGTCTCAAAAAAAATATTTGCAAATAATAATATATATAATAGATACTCATTTTCCTCTCACTGCAGTTCTAAAACCTCTGATCTCAAAACCAACTAAGTTACATATTAGGCAGTCAAAAAAGCATAAACAAGATCTTTTTTTCAGTGAGTTAAGGTTATTAAAATCCCCCTCCACTGACTTCTTTTGTCAGTGCTCCCAGTTTAACTTTGTTTCTGTTCTTTACAATGCAACCTATGTCTCCTTCTGCTTTTAACTATTTTATCTTACTTTACTGAAAGAAACAAGGGATGGGGAATGGTGACAGACTTGACAGCCTCTCTGTTTCTTCAGAAAGCATCTCTGTACTTCTTTTGATGGGGTCACATATGTCAGCTACCTTCACGACTTGGTGGACATGACTGTTATATGCTCTGCAGCTTCTCCATGTTTCTACAGAAATGCTCCAAAATAAATACTCATAACTTACTATGATATGTGTGAATTCCTGAAAATGGTTCATTTATCTTTTGATTCTGTATTATCATGAGGTAGTTGATCACCATGCAGCTTTGAGACATACCCTTTATTTATTAGAATTTTTGTTTGTTTTTCCTGTTTGAGGTTCAGGTTTCTCTGCTGGATGAAACTTGTGGTTCCAGAGGGCCCGTCACAATACAGATACCACCAAAATGAAATCATTTAAAGAGCTTAATGTACCAAGTCAAATCCAAATAAAACTGAATCTGTTGTTTTTTGGGGATTGGGTGTTTTTTAATTTATTATAGATCTTATTTAGCCCTCATTTTTTTTACTAGAACTCTCACTAGGAGAGAAAGGAAAGGAATTTTCTTATGGAACTGTGATAGTATTGTGTCTTTAATTATCCTGGAAAAAAAAAAAGGAAAGCAGTTTCTCTGCCAGAGGTTGTAAGTTCAAATAAAAATACGTTTGCTGTAGAATTCAGTAAGAGTTTTACCTCAAAAAACGGAGTGCGATTTAGTGCCGTAAGCAGCAAAGAGCTTTGTAAATCAAATAAAATAACACCTTTTTTTATTGCCCAGGGAAACTGTTTGAGTTTTTATTCTGTAAGGACAGAATTTATTAGCTAAATGCCTAGGTTCAAGTGGAGATGTTCTGAATCATATTTATGGCAACAGAGATAACAGTTCTTTCAGTATCTTAATCTTTTAACTTGGATATATCTTCTGAATTATTTCCACTTTCTAGAGTAATTTTCACATTGCAGTTCACTTGAACAATGCTTCAACTTTGCATGAAACCAGGGAAAATGTCACTAGGTGCTATTAATTACATGTAACATTTTCAGATATTCAGGAACTGTCTGGATGCAATTCTGTGCCAAGAGCTCTAGGAAGACCCTCCTCAAGCAGGGAGGTAGAAGCAGACAACCCACTGCGTCATTGCCTTATGCCCTTCCCCATCTTAAATATTCTGTGATCTTTTTACATTTGCTTTTTTTAAAACAGCCTTCCTCAAAATCTCGTTCCAGTGGTTCATCCACCACGCTTTATTCTGCTTTTGATTATAAATCTCACAAATTCTAATTCAAAATAATAATACTTACTATACGTCCTGGTACCCAGTTAGCTTGGGGTACAAATGACAGAGGTCTTTCGGTAAGACAGTCCCCAGTACCAGAGAGTTATGTCTAGCACATGGTAAGAAAAGAAGCCTCTCCCAGAATGCTTTGTTTTGTTACGGTAATGTACCCCAGTTCTGCTCCCCGGGTTGGCCGGGTTGGCCGTTGGCCATCCAGCCCCCTTGCTATCCCNCTGCTCCCTGGTTTGGCCGGGTTGGCCGTTGGCCATCCAGCCCCCTTGCTATCCCAGAAAGTTCTCCACTCCAGGTTACCCCATTGGCCTCTGCCCCTCGCCACTCCCCCAGAGCTCCCCCACTGGTCTCCATTCCATAGTTCTGCCTTTGTACCGCCCCCATGCTGTCAGATCATTGGTTCCTGGTGCTAGCTCCACTCCTGTACTTAAGCCTGAGTTCTGCGTTGTTCTGGGTCTTTGCCTCTAGAACCCTTCACGGTGTAGAAGCAATGAACTGCTCCTGTGGAAATCTGCACAAAGACCCTTCCTGCCTCTTTGCCGCCAACCCGTATTACTGAAGCTGTTCGTGTGTTGTGCGTGCACGCGTGTGTGAGTGTATACAGCTGAGCCTGCTGAGCAGCTTCGCTTTGGAGATGCTTTCGAGAGATCGCTACACCTTGCGCTCCGCCACAGGAGCTGCAGAGAGCTCAAGGTAGCGATAATACATTTGCATGTACCTGATTATACTGGTGGCTAGGAGTACTTCTGCCAATTAAAGAAGTGAAAACTCAATTTCTCTTCTGGATAAATTGAGATTTAGGGAAGTTATGTGACATCCTACTAAACAGAGACTCATACACTTAATTCTGCACTAGAATTATAAGAAAATAAATGCTCTCTTAATCACACCCATATCATTTCTCATTTATGACTCCACTCTTCCTCCATTAAAAACAAGAAGCTCCACTGAAAACATTTTGAGGTATTTCATGGGAAAGTTCTTAAGCTTCCAAGTTAAAGAACATGTTTTGTGAATTATTCCACTGATAGAAATAATGTAGACCTATAAATCAGTTTCTCAGAAGTTATTAATAATAACGTCTTCCTGGATAAAAAGAAATTGAATTAATTTTCCTAGCTAGGTTCACAGAACTCAATTCTCTTATTTCCTTTGTAAAATAAGCATTTATAAAAAAAATTGTTCAGAGTATTATAATAGTACATACACTACTGTGTGGGCAAACCAGTTATATGACAGGAATTGCAGGTCACTGTAAAAAAAGTCTTGCAAAGATATCCAAGCCCATTTCTCTGGCTGATATAATTCCTGTTTTGATTAACAATACTTAGTTTCCCTTAGGCTCAATTAATTCTTGCAGTTTAGGAGGTAAAAATATGATTTTAATTAGTTACTAGCAGCTAGCCATTTATTCAATGTAGTTCATTTCTGTCTATACCATGAAGTAAAACCACAGAAACTATTATAGCATGTGAGTTGGCACTTGAGAGAAGCTTCCTGTTATTAAAGCCTGAAAAGATAATTCCAAGCTTCTCCTCTGCATAGGGTTTTCCTCTACCAGTTTCCCCATCATCTATCAGAAGGATCATGCAGATTCAGCCCCAGGTTACAAACACCTGATGCAGATTATAGACTGCATTTCAGTACATTATTAAGGCAACTCATAAGAGTTTCATTTTATGGTCTGTAAGCAGCTGACTAATTTTCTCATATTAGTATTCTAATATAAGAAAAGATAGTCTTCTCTGCCCACATAGCACACACCACACATAAATGTACAGAGTATGCTTCTAGATAACTGTCAGTAGAATTTCCCTTCAACATAGTGGAGTAATGTCTTCTGCTCAATATTACAAATCTTCCTCTTTCGTATTGTGAGGTGGTTGTAACCATATTGTTATCAATTTCAGGTTTTTCATCTTTATGCAGAATCTACACTCTTTTTTGACATCCTTAAATTTTCTGCAGCTGATATCTATCTTAAAGTTAGATATAAATCTAACTTTATATCTAATAGGTGCAGTTAACAAATTAGGAAAATCTTTTTCTTGTTTCACTGTCAGACCCTGAAGATTTGCTTCCTCACCTTTTTCTCGCCACACTGCTATCAGTAGACCAAATCATTTGGTGTAAGTATAGATGAATCGTCATCTCCCCATGAATATAGTCACATGTTCCCAAGGAATATGTACAAATTTTTGTATTTCTGGTTCTCACTGTAATGCAGCTTGCTTGAATTCAGCAAAGTTATATTTTTCTTGAATTTTTCCAAAAGTGTCTTTTTCTTTCATATCTATTAATTTTTTTAAAAGTGTTTTTCAATAGATTCTTTAATTTTGTATATGGTTAACAGTTTGTAGGACACCGTGCTTTCTTCCTTTCTTTTCAGAGGCTTGTTTTGATGGATGAACAGGTGCCTCGATGTGGTATATCTTGGATTCTTTACAGTTTGCTTCTCTAAATCAGGTACACATACAAGAATATTTCCCTTTTTGCATTTAATTTAGTCCTTTTTTATCTCAAATTATTTGTGAGTGTCACAGTCGCCAGTGGGTGTCATTACTCTCAGTGGACACTGTTATGTTAGCAAGGGTCACCATCTCACTGTTAAAGGGATGCCCTCAGTTCATCCAAACAATAGCTCAGAACTGTAATGCCTAATGCCAAAGCACACTAGCTCCTGCTTCCAGAGCTGCTAGTATGACAGCGTGTGAATGTTCATTAATCAGCTACTTTTGATTACTCCAGGATATGCTTCTGATCCCAACTGACTTGATTCACCTAGATATGCTTAGCCCCAAAGCTCAATTCACAGTCAGATTGACTGCTTAAGTGTTTGAATTTCTTAAAGGACAACGACATACAGCAATATTCATACTGAAAATCAGGTACCATATACATGTGCAATAACTAATGCACTTACATTCTTTAAACTGTATCACACTTAAATCAAATTTTTCCTTATATGCATTTCTTTTTTCCCAAAATGATATTATCATTTAATCTTATCAGCTATCAGCCTTCTATTGAGCGTCCAGCATGTATTATCTATCTAGCTAATTAACTCATCTTAGCATGCTCTCAGACTCCAGCCATTATTAATAGCCTGCATTGGTAGGCCTTATCTACACATTCCCTAGCCTTTACACCCTCACATCCTCCTGCACTCTTCATGGCCAATCTACCTCAGACCACAGGTACTCTGTTTCAATTAACCCAGGTTCGGCTCCCAGCTGTACTCATTGCCTCACACAGGCATTGCTTAATCATTCATATCAAGAGCAGCTCAGCTTTTTGAGATCTATGCTTCAAATACTGCTACTAGGCAGCAGTTTGAGGTAAACTTTCCTACTTGCCTAATCTGCCAGGACCACAAAATTAGCATACTGCCATTTGATAAGAGCTGGCATGCTACAAATGCACAGGAGTGCATGAAGCCCCATCCTTTCCTTTTCCCCATCCCTGACCCCAGATTTCATGAGGTCTGCAGCAATTCTGTCAGTCCCTTGACAGGTACAGCAGAGGAGCTAGTAGGAGAAGCTAGTCTGTCTGGCTCCTCTGAACCTAGTCAACGAATAGGAAATCTTATTCCCAATGTGTGTTCCTATCCACGAAAGAGTAGGCATGCAGGAGAAAGTGCAACAGTCTCCCCTGTGAATGTGTGGTTCCTAGGCTCAGGTGCAGCAAAACAAAATCCTGTCTAATTCACTGACCATCACTACAGAATCAGGTATTTAAACATGGAAAACAGTCCGCAGTTCCCACAAATTTTCAAAATAAGGATCAACTGCAACCAATGGAAAGGATGCTGTCTTAATATGTGAACCGTATCCCACTGGTTCCATGGATCTTGTACCTTTACTTCCATTAACTCTTCAGTGAAACTTCATCCTTTCCATGATAATATGGTTTCAAATGCAGAGTGTATCCAGAATTACTTTTTATCCTCAGGGCTGTTACTAAAAAAAAAAAAGATTACCCAACACACATTTTTAAAAGTCAAACCAGTCTAGGTGACAAAAATGGCTTCTTTTAAGTGACTACTCCTTTTTTTCTTGAAATCTTCTCCTTCTGCAGACATGCTTACAATACACATAAAGAGCAAGAAATTGTATCAATCATGGTAGATGGTTTTGTCTTGATTTTTTAGAGGAGTGAAAAAATTATAGCACTTACAAGTCTCCTGTTTTTGTAAATGCATTTATTTATTTCTTTTTCATTGAAGCAGAAAAAGATGCCAGTCATGTTCCATTCATGTTGTCATTAAGAAACCTTAAGCCAGCTTCCAGTGTCTTGAATTAAAAAGAGCTACCTGCCACGTTTTGAATCCCACTTGACAACTGTAAAAATTGCCAGGTTACATAGGAGATATTGCTGAAGAAATTCACACACAAATCTCACATCTTCTGTTGTTTTATTACTGTCTAATTTTTGTTTAGATGTCGCAATTAGGTAACATATTAAATATTCATTGATTCCGCTTAAAATTAATGTCAGAAGCAGTCCAGAAAAAAGAAAGACAGACTGTATCTTATATTTAGTGTCTCATCTGAACATCTCTCCAGCTGTCAGGAATACTTTTTAATCCTTATCGCTGTCATATGCCATTGATTAAAATAGGGGGTAGAGGCCACTACTCAGGCAGGGATGCATAACCTTACGGTTCAGTAAGCAGGTAAAGCAATTTCAAAGTTCCTGATATGTCATCTTAGAAGTAACTTTTTCCTTATAAGCATGTACTAATAATGTATTGGCCACTTAAAAGTGTTAATATAGATTTTGGAGTTAATTATTTTTTTCAATAAAAACCTTCTTTCTGAGAATTATTTTCCAAAAAATATTTTGGAAAAAGCTTTCTTCAAAATGCAAGCTCTGCTAGACTGTAGTCATGCTGTGTTTTACACCTTCCACTAATTTGCGAACATTCTCCCTTTTTTTTTTTTGTGCTAAAGTTGATGTATTTATATAAATCTCAGAACATTATTAGTAGTTTTGATTCCATTACCTGAAGGAGGTCACTGCAGTGGTCAGCCAGAAAAACACAGAAGTGTATCATGCAATATTATGTTTGACAAGCCCTTCTATCACTATAGTCATAGAATTATGTCAAAGGGTAGACGATAATACAATTTGAATTTCAAGCCATGAAAATTAACACCAAGAGAATTTTCAATAAGCCTTGATTAATAAAGTCAGAAGATCTCAGTATCTACAAGTTATTTTTTGCACATAGCACATAAGAAACAGTGGTCTTTTAATATAAGTTGTTTGAAGTTCTAAGAGCTGAACACTGAATTGCTAATGTGTGTTCTTTAAAGGTTCCAGTGTTCATAAGTGTTTAACAACTGCCCTATTTAGAAATTATTTACCTTTGGCAGAAAAATTTTATTTTTCATTGCCTTCATTATTTTCCAGAACAATTGTTTTGTTTAGTTTGTTTGTTTTTTAACACTAGGGTTTTCTATCTATGTACAATGCAATCACATTTGTTCTTAGAATGTTTTTTCTGATTACGTTTCTCATAAGCAGTCAAACCTGAAAACTCTTGTTAATAGATGTGGGAACCTAACCAATGTCTCAGATGGGAAGTTTTTCCTCCTTTATGGTGCTTTTTTGAATTACAGGTTGACCCAGATCTTGGAGCAGGAGACCAGCACTATCAGCAATTCTCTGACAGGGACATATGCACAATCATAACAAAGACCAGACAAATGATAGCATGACACCAATATTTGCTGTGCAAAGAAACACAACCAGGCTCAGCAGACTGATCTCTTTTGGAACACCACTCTGGGTTACTGAATGTAGAA
Organism: Dicrurus megarhynchus; assembly: GCA_013399195.1. NCBI lineage: Eukaryota > Metazoa > Chordata > Aves > Passeriformes > Dicruridae > Dicrurus > Dicrurus megarhynchus. The sequence goes on from VXAD01008064.1 coordinate 223,192, forward strand.
TGTATTTAAGATTTTTTTTACTGGTGTTGAGATCATAAGTGAGGAGCACATTCTAGCACATTCTAAAGTAAATTTGGACACCTTGAGCTCCCACATGACATTAGCAGGGAGTAGGGAGCCTCTCTATCTTTGCAGATCATTCATTTCTCAGTAAACGTTCATTAGACCCTTATTTTCACCTAATCTACGAATATTTTTACACATTACTAAAACATTCTTACTCATACTGCTGTAAGTGCAGTATGATTTCAGTTCTTTCACTGGACAACTAACCTTGTTGAAAAGGAGCATTATTTCATTATTTAGTTAGCATTGAGATTAAGGTATTGAATCTTGCCAAACAATGACAGCAGAGTGCTGTAAGAGGAAGGAGAAATGACCTGGAATTTTATCACATTAAAGATCTTTTCGCACTTGTGTCTGTACATGCAAAAGATAGACTCATTTGTGAAGATGTTTTGCTGGATTTTTAAGATCTATACACCCCAGAATTTCGATACACAGAAGGCTTTCTTGAATCATATTAGCATGATTTAAAAAAAATAATGAAGCCAAACTAGAACTGAATATGTGTTTAAACATAAATCGTACTGGTTTCAGTCAAATCAATCATCTAGTAATATTTGCCTGATTGGCATTCTGTTCATAATGAATCAGAGCTTGAGGGAAAAGACAGACAAAGGTTTAATTTGCTTCCAACTAAGTTCTACATTTAATTTTTTCTTGACTTCATGGCAGTACTACAAAAGGTAATATCTTCATCTCGTTTCATTTAGTACCCTGAGGTCAACAGGAGCTAGCTACATAAAAGTACAGGAAAATATTTTAACAGGGTGTGAGTACAATAATAACCAAATACTGTATAAAATCCTGAAGCACAGGATATTATAGGATAGTTTGGGTTGAAAGCTGATTGACTTCAAACCTTCTGCAAGGGAGGGATGAATTGAGGTTACTGAGAGCCCCAGACAGCCTGACTTTGAATGTTCCAGGGATGAGGTATCCATCAGCTCTCTGGGCAACTTGTGCAAGTTTCACCACCCCCATTGTAAAAAATTTCTTTCTCACATCTTCTGAATCTCTTCTCTTTGGATTTAAAGCCTTGTCCTGTTGCAACAGGCCTTATTAAAAGGTCTGTTTCCATCTTTTTGACAAGTCCCCTTTTGGTACTGAATGGCCATAATAAGATGTTCCCAGAGCCTTCTCTTCTTCAGGCTGAACAATTCCAATTCTCTCAGTTTATCCCCACAGAATATGTACTGCAGCTCTCTGATCATTTTTGTGCCTCTCCTCTGGACCGTCTCCATAACGTCTGTGTATTTCCTGAACCAGGGGAGCCACTGTTTGCTCATGTCCAGTTTAACATCCACCAGTGCCCCCAAGTCCTTCTGTACAGGGCTGCTCTCAATCTCTTTAGTCCCCAGCTTGTTTTGATAGCAGGGGTTGCTCCAGTACATGTGCAGGACCTACATTTGGCTTTGTTGGTCCTCATGAAATTCCCAGGGGCCAGTTCTTAAGCTTATCCAAGTCCCTCTGGATGGCATCCCATCCTTCAGGTGTGTCAGCTGCACCACTCAGCTTGGTGTCATCTGCAAACTTGCTGAGGGTGCACTCAATTTCTTCATCTGTGTCATTGATGAAGATAAACAGCATTGGTCTAATACAATGTTACATCATCTACAATTCCAAATAGTGTATTTATCTATATATACAGATGAAGCCTTACTCACTATGAAAAAAGATAGTGCAGAAATTCTGACCCACCCATTTTAAATAATTTATTTTTCCTGTACTTTTATCATGGCTCTTATATTACTTAACAATATATTTTCTAGGGTAATCAGTTGTACAAATAGACACATTATAAAAAGTACTTTAATGCCTAAATAGACACCTGTAACTTTAACAGGTCTGCATCCGTAATCAGACCATTTTTGTAATTCTTGGGGGTTTTTGAACTTTCTCTACACTATTCCCAGTTGTTTTTTTCCAAAGATGATTAAGAAAATTCCTACAAGTATATTGGCATTTACCCATCCACTGAGATACTTCTTCCCCCATAAAATCTTCTTTGATAAAGATACTTACATTTTGCATCATACGGAATACAGGTGGATTTGCCAAAGGAAACTCTCTACTTGCCTTCATGTTTATTCATCACTGGCAAGGCCTTTGGTTACTTACTGTGCTGGAGCCTAGAGGGTGTTTGGGTGTTATGGTAATACTCATCTTTGTACCTACATAGCATCCAAATTCCTTCATCTGGAGCAATTTTCCAAAGCAATCTGCTGTTTGGCCACCAGAAACCTGGTAGCTGCCTCCAACACAGGGATTTCACAGCCTCCTAACTGCCACATGAGCTTCCTGTCTTTAGAGGTAAATGACTCCTGGGGCAATCCAATTTACAGATGCTGGTGAGATGGTCTGGAAGTCCAGGATCTTCTTGAACTTTAGACACACAGCTTCCCAGAATACCCAGGATCACCATAAAGACGGAGATTCAGCATTTTTGCCTTTGTATCGAAAGGAGACCAAGTAACGTGGCTGTTCGTGGAGTCTCAAATACTGGAAAGCAGCATGCCCTATCAAAATATTTTTACCTCCTTAAGCGATGGGATCTCCCAGATTGCAGATAGATTTTCAGTCTCTTATGGTTCAGGTCCCAGCTAAAATTAAACCAACTATGGAAATCTCAAATTTCTTCACAATGCACAGGCCCACTGTCCACCCAGTTCTCTCTTATTTCCTCTTTTTACCCCTTTCATGTAACACTTCTTGACTACAGCTTGATTAACTTTTACAGCTTTTTTTTGATAGCACAGCTTTTTTGCTACGTGGAACATCGTCATCACTCAGTTTGGACTTACATCTATATCCCCTAAATGTCATTCTGATACCTTAAATATTGTATGTAAACAATATTAATTATATTTAATAAAGAATTTCTAGAGATACTCTATCAAAATACAATTTGGACTAAAGAAAATCATTATGGCATACGGACTCCTTATCTCCTGCAAAATACAATAAAATACCTTATGGGGAGGGTATATCTAAAATGTTATAACAGGCTAAATAGTGAAGTCATTTCTTAATCTGGAAGAAATACTACATGTGGATTTTTTTTTTAGTTATAAGAAGACATATGCCTCAAAGATATTAAACTTGTAGGATAACAAAATGGTTGTAGGCTGCCTAACACTTCAACAGTGTAAATTATCTGTCATTTAGTGCAGACCTAGATATTTAGGTAATGCATTCTCTCTTCATAAAAAATGCATACCACCAAACCCTATCCTAGGCATCTTTTTATTTCCTAGTATGCACTTCTACAACTAAGTAGCATCTAAATAAAAAACATGGCCTTTTTCTCTCATTGCAGCAATATTATAATAAAATATTTTCCTGAAAATGCAAAGGAAAGAAGTCTAGCGGTTGATATGGACACTCATTGCTGCTTTACATATTCTTTTCAATAAGGTCTTCTGCTAGCTATACAGAAGTCTTTTGCTCATTAATGGCTTACTATTTAGCTATGCAAGCTAAAGCAGAGTTATCTGAATAATACTAGTACTATTTGCTTCAGTTTTCATGTTGTTTCTTGACATTTGCTCTCTATCAGGAAAACTCAGCCGGTAAGGTTTGCCATGAACCTGCAACAATCAAATAATGAAAAAACATATTGAACCATAAATCAAATATTGGGCTAAAGCCACTTCCTTGTCAGTTCCCAGAATTCCAAAATCAATTTATATAGTTAAAACCAGACCTCTAATTTCTTCCAGTTGCATCTTGCTACAATACAGCATGGCAAAGGCAGTAATTGTTGCAAGGGATAGCTAGGTATTAAATACTAGGTATCTCTTTAAACATCTTTTTGAGGTGCTATTTGTGACATGCATACAGATTTCTACTAACCAGAAATTTCTTTTCAATGTGAAATTGAGATAAAAACTTGAAAGAAAAATTTCTGATGTATAATTTAAAACGTCCACTCACTAGCACACCCAAACAGCACTTCTGATCACGAAGGTGTAAAAGACCAAGAAATGATATGATATCTGTTAGTGATCTTGCTACGCAGTTTGGCTTCCTACTCACACCACTCACACAGTCAGACACTCTCAGTTTCCCATTTTAGAGGCTCAAACCTCTGCATCATTAATTTAATCATGGTGCCACAATATCTTGAGCTGGAGGGAGGAAATCCTGGGGTTTTATACCCTCAGTCCAAATGCATAGAAGTCTCAGCTGTTCCTGCTGAGTGCTCATCTCCTGCTGTGTATCTGAGTGTCCCTTACCTGGCTGTCCCACAGGTCCCCGTGCCCTTTGTTATGCAAAGGATCAGTGCCAGTTCACAGCCTCTTGTCTCAGGCTCTGCCACCCGGAGCTCAGCCTGCAGTTCCACTGCAGCTGCACCCCAAGTTATCAGCACTTACAGGTTCCTCAGGAGTATGGAAATAAATTAAATTAGAAGTTATGAAAAAGGACACCTCCTTTGCCGTTCTGACCAATGCTAATTATGTTGCCATTTATCAATTTTCTTCACTTTGTACAACATTCTAGAGCAGCTCATTCTTTCCCATCACAACTTTCTGTGGTAAGGTCCTATCTGACAATGAATGCAATGTTTTCAAAATTCTTGTTTGAATGCAATCAGGTTTCTCACAGCAGGGACTATAAACATTGCACAGATTGAAAAAGGCATAAGAAGACAGGGTGTATTGGATTCATATTCCTCTGGATGTCACAGTACTCCAGGAATTATTACAGGGAATATGTCTGTATCATAATTTAAGACAGACCACCCAGTTCTTGTAAAGATAAGCAGTTCCCTTTACTTAAATAATAAGGGTTCTTTTTGCATTGGAAAATGAAATTTAGTGTTGGCTTTAATTGAAAGAAATAGCTATTCCAATGTGTTCGAAATTATTTGAGATAGGATTTAATGCTTTCAATATCAGGCTATTCACTTTCATTGAACTTCAGATCTGAACAGTATTCTCCCCCTTTACTTAACATGCAATTTAAAAATTGTAAAACAGTGTGACTTAGAAGATTACAACTTCACCATGATTTCGACACTCACACTTTCTAACACCTCTCCTTTACACATATATTTGCACTGCGAGGAGGTGAATGCATGCTAACAAGCTCCATGCAGCCATATGAAAACAAAACTAAGTATTTTTTGCTTAGCACCAAAAATTTTGTGAAGGATCTAAAAAACCAGAACTGGGAAAAAAAACTGCAGAAGGTTATCTGGGAATACCTGGAAAGGTATTGCTTTAATATTTATGCAATATCACAGAATGCTCAGATATTCTCGTGAGAAATTGCAATGCTTAAACCACATGATAAATATATTGCAATGTTAAAAAACTTTGACAGAAGAAAGGGGGGTTTAGGTTACAAGTGTGTTTGTGTTTACAAAATATGGTACAAAATGTTCATAAATAGTGATTATACTTTTTTTTAACTGTATTTCTATTTTTTCTACTGTATATTGCTTTTCCCATTCAGTAAACACTAATTTTATCCTTGTCCCCAGCCAATAACTAAGCACCATGCAGACACTCACCCACTCCCCCCGAGATCCTGAGTGTAAATAAAAAAAGTGAGAATGCATGTGTTAAGATAAGAACAGTTTAATAACTGAGAAACCAGGAAACCTGGATTTGATTTAAGTGTTTTATTAGGAATAAGAATAAGAATAAGAATAAGGCTCTGAAACTCTGATCTTGCAACAGTAGACATTCAAAATTAACTTTTTGCAATAATTTTGTCTACAGAGTAAAAGCTATCAATCTGATTAAGTACTCACTTCTTCTATGACACTTTGTGCTTTGGAAACTAATTTATGTTCTCCCTACAAAAGAGGTGAGAATTTACCACAGCTTATTATCACACACACGCTTTCATGCACACATGCACAATTTATGTGTGTGGTACATGGTACAGATTGATTGAAATAATCATACACCTTTAACCCTGGAAATATCTAAATTACATTATAAGTATCAAGGTCTATCTAGAGCATAAAAAATTGCTCAAAATCACTTTAGTATCACATGCTAAATATATTATATAATGCTTATTTAGCTTATTTGTGTCACTGCTTCACATAAAAGCATAAATTCACATAAATTCACATAAAATACTAAATACTGTGAACATTGATAAACTCTCTAAGAAGTGTAATTTAATGATGAAGCTGTATGTTTTTTCCATTATTAATTGTAAGTATTTATAGGCAGTTTGTGTAGACAGAAAGTTTCAATAAAATACCCTTCAGTATTTTATTAAAGAAATTAAATGGGAAATAGATGAGGATAGGTGACAGCCATAAGACACAATCTTAAGAGAGACAAAGCCACAGCATCAAACACTGGTGAAATTTTCATGAATGCCAGCCATGAAAAGCCTTAGAACTGTATATTGATGTCTGCATTGTGTCAGTGCAGACCACAAATGTTCTACATACCAAGTGTGAGGTCATGTTTTTAAAATCAATCAAAGCACAAAGAAGCTCAGAAGAAGCAGGGAGAGTGAGATGGGGGAGTCATGTTGTTGTTTGTATTGATATTAATCTGTCCCAGGAAAGGCATAATTTTGATTACTCTCCACGTGCTGAAGTGGTAGAAAAAATCAGGAAGTTTATCCAAGCCTTCACTACATGAGTGGAAAAACTGAAGGAATCCAGACACTGTACTGATTTGCACACATTAAGAAAACACCAGAACGTGAAGTGGCATCTGTCACAGTCTCTGGGACTCTACCTGAGGTCTTGTAGGACTATATCCATCTCTTCAACATTACCATAGTCTTCAGAAAAAGTTGTTCTCTCAGAATTTCTTAAATACCATGACAACATATGGATTCCATGCACCTGGCTTATTCCAAATGGCTGTTCAGTACAAGTTTTCCCTCACCTGATTTTAGCTTTCAAAAGGTTAGTGAATATAATCTAAATGAATCATCTACCTGCCATGTCACCTCTCTCTAAGATTTCTACGCTGTGACAGAATCAAAGACCCTTGAAGATGACTCTTTTTCCTACAGCAAGATGTCTGGCTTAGGATAAAAGGCCCAACTTTCAAATAGCTTATTTTCACCCTCAGAAGGAGCAAGATGCAAGTCTGCTTTGAGAATAGCATAATTATCTAACAGATACAATTTTATGTGACTTTTCGTGTGAAGAACCCTAATGACTTGAATTACCATTTTTCCCTAGAGAGTGAGGCGATGCAAGACTCAGATATTGCCCTTGCCTGTACTCAGCTGTACCAACAATTTTTACTGATAAACAAAAATACCTGTAGGATTCAGTTCAAGAGCAGATAGGTAAATCAATATTCCCATCCATTCGTTGACTTCTATGCTGAAACTACCTGTAAAAAGGCTCACTAATGTCAGTTCTAGAGGTGACATCTCTTGACAATATCTTGTCCACTGGAAGATCACATTATTTAGCTTTACTGTGCTCAGGTCTGCAGGGGTCACCTTTGTGAGAAGAAGCTTGGGCTGCTCTGTACCAAAACAGACAGTTCCAGAGGACTCCAAAACACCCACCCGAGGTGATGGTAGGTCCAAGACAGTATTTTAAAAAAGGCATTAAAATGCTGCACAGCAGAGGTTAAGAGAGGAGTAAGGGAAGCGATGTGTAAGAAGCAGCCTCACAGACACCAACAGCGGTGAAGAAGGCGCGGGAGGAGGTGCCGATTCCCCGGCAGCCCTGTGGTGAAGACCGTGGTGAAGCAGGCTGTCTCTGTACACACGGAGAACCGCAATGGAGCTGATATCCACACTGCACCTGTGGAGGATGCCACACCAGAGCAGGGGAAGGTGCCGTGAAGGAACCTCCAGTCTGCGCGGAGCCCACCAGCACCATGTTCCTGTGAGGAGCAGTGGCCCATAGAGAAGAGCTGACACAGGAGTGGGTTTTGTGGGAGGAAAGTGTAAAGGGTTGTTGAAGAGCCTTCCTGGCCTTTGTTGGATATCACTTTGAAATTCTGCAGCTAAGAATTTTTCACATTAAGAAAATTCAGCTGCCATTGGTCAGAGAACCACCAGTGGGTTTGGGTTTTTACTCAAACTGTCTGACAATAAAATAGATTCAGCAGCTGAACCTCCCTTTCTTGGTCAGTGCTAGCAAAAGTGAATTTTCTAAGTATTTATATATTTTAAAGTATGACTAATATTGTATACAATCTTTTAATCTTACAATACAATCTTTTATTTTTTCTTAATTTCTTCAATACTTTGACTGCTATGGTGACCAAAAGTTAATTGCCTCACATATCACTGCCTCATCTCATACATTCCCTAAATTAAGTCTCTGAAGATTCCAAATGTGAAATTATTGTTTTCTAGTAAACTACAGGAACAATTAAAGATCTTTTCCATGTAAGACAACTTCATTTAGCAGATGCACATATCTTTTCGTATTAGGACGTATCAATCAATCCTCGTTCTCTAAAAATCTGGCATGATACTACTGAAAGCTAGCTCCAAGTCTCTCTCATGCATCAGCCATGAATATCGAGAACCCTTGCTAACAAAAAGATACATCCAAATTCCACACACACAAAAAAAAAGGATCTTCTTAGAGAAGCATCTACCCTGCCACTAGAGATGACAATATGATGTGGACTGAAATACACTGATCTATTTTTCTTATCACAATTACTCTGCACCAAGACAGTGACTCCAAGGGCAAAGTGCACAAGATCTTTCCTGAACTAACTCTATGTCTTTGTACCTGTCTTCAGCTGAGAAGCTGTGGGAAAACAAGACCTGATATTTTTTCTTGTAAATATGAATGCATCCACTGCTTCAGAGGAAATCCACATAAGATCTAGTGCTTCCCACAACTAATGCACCATATGTGCAACGTATGTTCAAGCAGCAACTTTCCATATTAAAGTATATGTAAGCAGAGTTCTGTCAGCACTTTCCTTTCCTGCCCTTTCCTAAAAACCACAAGTGGACCCTAAGTGTTTTCTGCCAACAGTATCGTAATTACTTTTCATAAGTTAATGGCACAATTTTTAATTTAGGAACAAACACTGGTCAAAGAGTTATCACAACAGCAGTAAATAACTAGACTAAAAAAATTCTTTGCCACAGAAAGTAGGTAATATAAAAACTTGACCTTAAAGAAATGCATACACATGAGACGTTTAAAGGAATCTTTTTTAGACTAGATTAAATATTTACTACAGCATTTCTTGGTTAGTCCTGCTTTACAACACAGAATACCACTCAGAAGGGATTAGTAGCATTCCTAAACTGTTGGTTTGTCCTAACTGTTGGTTAGATTTACTAGCATTCCTAAACTATTGGTTCCTTTGCTCTTTTTTCTAGTAGATTTCTGCCAGCAGAGCACTGACTACCACAGAGACATCTGAATATGTCCCCTGAAAAAGAACTATTTAATTCCAAAAATTTTTATTATCTCATAATCAGTTAAAAGGACTCTAAATGTCTTTAATGAAAAGGTCAAAAGCTTGCCTGAAAGTGTGGAGTAGCAGTGACATCATGCTGTGTTTGCTACTGACTCACTTCACCTTTTGTTTAGTTAGAAACTACCTACTGATATAGGGATTCATATTACAATTTTTAAAAAGAGCTGGAATGCCACTAATTATTTTTTTAATATTATTATTGTTAGGCTGTATATTCCTCTTTACACTACATTTTAAATCATTTTGATTCAGAGATTGTTTGGCTTTCAGGAGCCCTCATTCAGAAAATTGTTGAACACTAAACCTTGAAATAAGGCACACAGACTGCTGTGTGCTAACAGAATTATTTGTGTAATACAATTGACCTGTTAAAATACAATTAAACTAAAGTTGTCTGCAAGTGGCCTCAGACTTTAGGATGACTGGCACATAATATCTAATGTGCATAGTATCAAAATCCTCCAAGTTTTCAGTGCAGGGGGAGTATGTGCAAATATCCAGGAATGGGTCCTGGATTATGCTAACTCTTGAAGAGTAGTAGTAGTAGTTCATGTAAGTATGTTGACTAGTAAAGCAATACACGTGCCATCCTAGCAGTTTAAAAGTATAAGCACATGGGTTTTGGTAACTGCAGGTGTTCTCTGCCATTGTTCTGTTTGAGAGGATTGGTGTCGATGTAGCGAAGAGACTAGAATGTTGTTCTGCTCTACTACAAGTTTCTCTCAAGTACCAAAACAAACCATAGAGAACGAGTGAGAATATCCATTGATGTTAAACTGAAACACAAGGATGAAAGAGCATTTATATTGGACAAACCAAGTTGGTTTAGTTCTGATTATTATCCAACATGTTAAAAGCAGATTTTATCCATATCAAAACTGGTGGGAATAGGGGTTGCTATTGCTGCTGTTGTTATTGTTATTATTATTTTGAAATAGAAGAGGCATCAAAACTGGTGATAAGATTTTACATGCTTTCATTTCTGCACATGTGTATTTTGCAACAAAAACCCAATTCTATAATTAAAAAAAATCTCATCCAGCATAGTGAGACTCAGAGGGAAAGAAGAAAGCAAAATATAGTGTCATCCACTAAACAGTTTATGAACACTGAGAAAAGTGCCATAATTTAGTTATCACTATGCCAACAGGGTACAATGCATGCTGCTGTGTAATGTTTATGTGGAGAAATGTGTCAAGGGATTACCTCTGTAATACATAGCATCTGACCTAAGTTTCTCAAAATCTGTGTCAAATAAGAAAACAGCCACTCTAATTCTGAAATATGAGCAAAAACATCCTTTCCAGCATGAGAGAGGATGTCAGTGGGCCCTAGAAATTCTGTTTAGTTAAAACAACAAGCTGTGCGGCATCTCCCCATCCTCAGGCAAAGAAATCCACCAACGTGTAACGGAGAAAAGAAGCTTTACAGAGAGCAGCAAAACTCAGAATCAGTGTGTCACCCAACTGTCAGCCAGCACAAGAAACAAAGGGGCCAAGGCACAGATTTGATTTACCGTCCCTGCTTCAGTGTTTCACTCTGACTGAAACCTGAGAAATGGTATGTTAAGCTCCCTCAAAAAAATAATAGTGAGAGAGAGAGAGGCATCTCAGAAATCAGTACAGGAAGTAGCAAAAGTACTTTCAGCTTAGTGCTATTTTGCAAACAAAAAAACAAGATGTAAATGGTACTTCTGAAATAACTGACAGCACCTATTTTCAATGTAACCTCCTTGTCAACATGTTTACAAGGTTTTAGTGGAATTCTTTTACTCAGTGCTGAGTAAAATCTTTGTAGTAGTACAATCTTTGTACTACCAGCTTTGCTACAGATCAGTTGTTGTCACAGCAGTAATTTCAATGTGAGGAAAAGTAGTTCAGGTTAGCTTCAGGGAATGACCTACACACCTTTAGCATAGGTTCCATAACACCTAAATTTCAAGCCCTCTAGCTTAAAGCAAAATCCATGACAGTGTATTAAGTTTCTGCACCCTCTTTATAGTGCAGAGGACGTAAAATGTCCCAAGATTAAAATCAAAATTGCAAACAATTTGTCTAGTGTTTGCCAAGCAAACTATGTCAATACATTGAAAAGTAATGTGTCTAAACAACTGTCACATAAGAAAATGTGGAGGCCAAAGTTTCCTAGTTCTCAAATTTTCTCATTTCAGAATGTCTTCATCCACTAGAAGCAAGCTGTTTTAAAAGAAGGTACCTATCCCTATTATTCAAAGAACTTCAAAAATCCTGTAGACACTGACATACTTCCAAATATTTTAGTGGTTGTGGACAATTATGGGATCTTTAAGTATCAGAGTTTCTCATTAGAAGAGAGAAAGCTTCTTATATGATAATGAAATTACAGAGATTATACAAAAGGAGGCACCAACACCATTATTTATTCTTTTGGCCATCTTATAAAACACATTTATTATAAACATAATGTCCAAGGAGTTGAATCTTGATAGAATGTACATGCATTCTATAGACCAAAATGTTTAATCCCACATTTCCCACCCCAAAGGAGAATTTCCCTTGGCTAGATGGGGGCATCCTCCAATGAAATTAAAATCAAAATTGTAAGATTTTATTTTAAGGCATAGTTACAGGTGTTTATAATTTTCTCCCATCTTCTCTTTGTTACTGCAAAATTTGTACCTTTGTGGCACATATGAATATGTAAATAGATAGTCAACTGCAACTGGAAATTATCTGCCTCAAGAGTATAAAGATTATTTTGTACTTACATAAATATATGTATCCACTAGAGCAGTCACTTTATGTCTTTATTTTTCTGTTAATTTAAATAAATATATACACTAATTCAAAACTTTGCATTCAGTGTTTTTCAGCTGTAAATCTCAAACTTCTGCACGTAGGTCCCAGTACTTATTTGTAAATGACACAATATTGCTACTGAAAAATTAGAAGTCCTAGGGCAGAAGAAGCCACATACTCAGAGCCTGCATGGAGAACAAACCCCAGGCGTCACTCTTGCTAGCAGAAAAGAATCTACAAAAGTTGACAACCAACAATAAGTACACAGAAGGTGAAATTACATTAACTGGTTGCTGTTATTAACATCAGACGTTTAAACAACTGTATGGAATGTCAATTTAAAATGAAGCCTTCAAGCTAAGCAACAAAACAGAAGTAGAAATGAAAACCAAGACGTCATCTGTTATGATACTGCTGTGCATCATCAGGTAGCCCCCTCTCCCCTTGGAATACTTGTTTTCACAAACTGCTTGTCTAGTGCAGAGTAACAGTAGGTAATTAGTTTGAATTCAGTCTCACTGGGCAAATCATTTCACTCTCCACAAAACTTCTTGTTAGATGCAACAAATAGGATTATGTCTGCAGTATCCATGACATGTGGACTTGGACTAGTCAAGATAAATTATGACAGTGAAAGCCAGAGCCATTTTGAAGTGTAAAATTTGAAAGAGTCCATTAGGAAACTCCCAGTATCATCTAAAAGGGCAAGGTGACAAAAACATACTTCATCTGTTGAAAGTATAATTTCAGATGCGGCAAGATGCCAGTTGTACTGTCATCAAGGCATAGGTGCATACCATATGAGCAGGTGAAAATACGTCTGTAAGGAGACTGATGTTCACCCTGCAATCCTCATGCATTCTTCTGGTGTAGGCTCTCTCATTGCAACTCTCTCACACACACTAATAACAGTCTGAAATACATGACTGAGTAAATTAAAAGTAGTTTCCACTAAAACTGAGAAATATTCACTATTTTTTCAGCTTCTGTTTCAGAGCAGTTTTAGAAACACAGTTACAAAAGCCACGTGTATAATGCTACCGGTAGTGGTTGGCAAATCACAGACAAAAGCCTAATGGCAGTATGGAATACAATGTACTTGCATAAAAGAGGTCATCTTTACTAAAACAAGGCATTGTTATAAAATTTTCTTTATTTCTTTCTTTCTCTTTCTTTCCTTCTCTCTTTCTCTTTCTCTCTTTCTCTCTTTCTCTCTNCTTTTTCTTTTCCCCTCTTCCTTTTCCTTTGTTTTCCTTTCTTTCTTTCTTCCCCACTTAAAGAAGCCTCAACTTTGAGACTTCATGTGAAAATAAATCAATAGTTTAAATATTGATAAAGCCTAATTTTGCCAGAAAGATAATTATGGTAATTGCAGTGTGTTACACAGAACATCAATATACCTTATGTGAGAAAAATTTTTTTATAATTCTCTTTATCTTAGCATTTAGAGTGTTTTTCTATTGTACAGAAGATCCAGATTATTTCTCAGCTCCATTTGAAAGAGAATTCTGTTCTTGTATTTCCCAGGTTTCATCCCAATGTCTTCCTGGTATAAAGGGTGACAGTGCCACTGTCTTTGCTAATAGCTTCAAGTTTCTGTCTGCCTTAAAAATATCCAAAAAATTAGGCAATTATTTTATTTCTGACACATTGAGAGATAATTTAAATCTGGATGAATTGGAAAACAGTAGGTGGCAGCTTCCAGTGCCATCACTCAATTAGAAAAGCTACTGTGTTGTTTGATCCAGTGCTTATGTAATTAAGTGGACTTCTACGTCCCTTTTCTGTGTTCATGTCTGAAACTAGAAGACACAAACGTGCCAAGCACTCTAGATGGAAGATCCTGGCCTGATTTAACTGCCACTCCCCCAGTTCTTTAAATCAAAGTAAAGTCCCCTGTGTGCAAAAGCCAGTGTATTCAGGGTATGGCTGTGTATCACGTCAGCAACAGATTGTTACGTTTTAATCTAAAACAAGTATTAAAATTCCCTAAAACTACAACAAAGACTTTCTTACACTTCCTTAACTTCCAAATATAGGTATGAATTTTTTAGATTTACTTGATTAAATACAAGCCGAAGCATTTAACGATGTATGTTCTTCAGGTCTGTTTACTTTAGAGAAATGCAGCCACTGAAATTTAGTGGCAGTGAACCAAAACATGATGAACTGAGGCAATTTCAGTTGTGTTGACCATTGCTCCAGGTCATTGTAATTTAATGAGTAGTAATCCTATTTAAAATATATTACAGGCAGCAAGGTGCCTGCTGGGAGAAAGCTGCTACACATGAACAGATCAATATGCACTGCGTGCATTCAACCATTCAATAATCGATTCACCCTTGTTATGAGAAAATAAATGCTAAAGTCCTAAAAGTTAATGTCTATAGAAAGCATTTACAAGGCTATCAAATTATTAAAAGTTTTTATGGGTTCTTATTTCTTGCTTTTTGTTTTTAAATCTTTGTGCAGTACAAGGTATATCTCACAGCAACACCCAGTTTGTACTAGCTACTTGACTCCCAGGTTCATCCTAGTCTTGAAGAATGAAGTTTTGATTGAAAGACTGCTGCTACTTTGAGTGAGGAAACCTGGGGATGAAGTAAACTTTTTCCAGTTTAAAATATTTTAATGCAAACTGCTACAACTGCCTTGCCAGAGATTTTTGTTTGGTTTGGGTTTTTTAATCAACATCTTTTTTTAAAGACATTTCTCTTTGGATCTGATTCTTAAAAACAAAATTGTATTATGTTTTTAAAGTTATCATCAGAGACTCAGAAAGTATAATTTTAATTTTTGGTCTTCTTTTTTTAAATTATTATAAAATTGTGTGTTACAAGAGTGCCTGTTCAGTGTGTTTGGATTCCTTGGCTCAACTTGGCTGATACTGAGGCTGGATCTAAGGGCAAATTTGCTATCTGCATTTAGTGATTCCTTGTTGCAGGGCTGTCCTGACTGTGTCTTTCTGCCAACCTTCCCAGTAATAAAAGTAAAAATTGCGAGGACGTGCAATACGGAAATGGCCCCAAAACTTTTGTGCTCTGCATGTCTTACATAGGTTTCTGACAGTGCTTTGCAATGGCCTTCATTAACACAAAAAATATGGACTGTGTCCATTTTTTTAACAGTGCAGGCATTGCTGCTACAAGAACAGAAAAATATTGTAGTCAGTATAGAGACAAACTTTAATGTTCACACCACACACTTCAATTTCAAAGGTGTTCACACTTGGAACACCTAATTTCAGGTCTTGTGCTACCATGGGTTTCAGGTTGCTGACAAAGACCAGCCTTTCACCCACAGCATTAATCTATCCAAAATGCCCATATCCAGCCCTTCACATGTTATTTGTTTAAGTTTTAATAACCAAAATATTTTGTGATACTTATGCTAGCGAACACTTCCAAAAAGTGATGACTGAACTACCTCTTCACATGGCATCATGGAAGTATTTGTAACAGATTTAATCTTTCATAGCCAAAATTGCAAATATTAAACTGTCAATTTCACATGTCCCAGCTTATCCTTCCCACAATCAGTTGCTAACAGTGTTTTTATGGCTATATCGTAGTAGAATAATTCCCTTCCTAAATGGTTAATATTACACTTTTAGTCTGAAGTGCTTTCTGAAGGCCATCTCTGATAGCTTTACTCTCAGTCTGCTTCCCAGTGTGTATTTTATCTCGCTCTCTTTCAGATAAAAGTATTGTTGAAGTCTGTCAGGAAAACAACATAAACCTGCAAGTGGCAGAGTATTTCTGCAGAAGGATTTTTACTCTCTCATTTTGAATGTGGAAGAAGCCTTTCACATGCTTATAATTCTGCTCCCAGACAAATGTGTGCCAGACATTCCCCAATCCTGACAGCCCATTTACAGGGACAAACAAAGACTTATTTCAGTGACCTGTTACCAATCACTGGAAGACAGAACAGTGTTAAGACTTACTCTATTTTCTCTCCAGAGGATGAACCAAGTTTTCACTGTCTTTTCAATTGAAAGCAAATGTGGAATAAAGTCGATCACAAGTAAGATTTGAGCTTATATGGTGACAGCATATCCTATTAGAGTTTCCTGCTACCCTGTGACAAAACATTGATAGTATCCAAGAAGGAACTAATCACCATATAACCCTTATTTTTTTAGCCTTCTCTTCTGCTTAAAATTCCCTAGTGTTCTACTGTAACATTACAAAAGTTGCATTCTGAATCCCAACAGACAAGGATAACAGCTGTTCTTTTCTACCCTGTAATTCTACTGAAGTTAATTAAGTTCTTTCTCATACCTAAAACCTGTAGAGAGCTAAAATTAACAGCTACTTTAATTCTTCTGTGTATCAAGTTTCATTGTAATTTACCTTCTGGACAGACACTAGTCAGTGACTTCACTCCAGCCTAGAAGATCCCCGTGTGTTTTGGGGTTTTTTTGCTGATGTCAGTGTTACTTCTGTGCATGCAAAGGTCAAGACTCTCTTTTAAACCCCAAGGAGAGACTCCACTCATTCTCACCAGACAGAATATCCAAATGCATTAATCAAAATGATCAACTGCTCCAAATTTTTGGTCCTTAACCATTCATAAGACTCCACAAATCTGGGAAAACCTGGAGGCTTACAGATATATTTGCTAGATTGAAGCTTGAATCCTCAGTCTCCCCATAATGTGGTTAAAGGAGGCATTAGTTTCAGATGTACATTCAAAGCGTAGGAATTTACCCTAATGCACAAAACATTTGCAAGATTTAAGTCTAATTTCAAGGACTTCCATGACATTTAAATGATAACTAGACCCCATGACGTCCCTGAACAGGAAGATAATTTCTAGTAAATGTTTGCTACATCCAAGTGGTTACTCAATATGACAAGAGTGATCTTTTTTAAAATTTGCTTCCACACATACAAATTAAGAAAACTCATGAAGCCATAGCAAAAAGAGATTATGCCAATGTTAACTGACAAAAAAAGGCTTTAGTGCATCTATTTAACTGTATTTAATGCATTCAGTTTAAGAAGACACAGGAAAATACAAGTTTCGTTATTGTAAAATTCAAAAAGTCATAAATCTAAAAATCTTTCCCAGAAACATATGGAATATTATGTTTTTATCCAGAGGCACATCTAGGAAGAATTTAAAAGTAATCTATACAAATCTGAGAAATGGTGAGTGAAAAAAACCCACTATTATCATAAAAAATACTTTCCTATCTGTCCAGGAATAAGGACCCTATGTTTCATAGTGAGACAGCAAATGCAGAAATACAGGACAGTAATCAGGAATTTTTAAAGAGTCAATTAAGAAATAACGTGCATGAAGAAAGGGAAGATAATAAAAAAATAGACATTTTCTTCTCATAGACAAATTTCATGCATCTTCTAGTCTCATGGGCTAAAAAAAGCATCTGGTTTTTCAACAGAACAGCAGACGAAATAATAGCAGCAAACTGATGAATGTATGATCCTTTTTATTCTTATCCCTCTGTAGCTTTTATTATGGATTTGGGTTGCTAATGGCTATTTATGCTTAGGAACATTTTTTGTCAATTTCAGAAAGCAGAAATCTGAGGCACTACTCCTGGCAGACAAACTAGAAGGTGTCATGTAGATATTTAACAGAACAGAAAATTAATTTAAAATAATAAATAATTAAATCCTCTACATGGGTGATGCTGATGAGCAAGAACCTGATGGAACAATAGTATTTTCAAAGTTAAAGGCTTAGGCAGACTTGCAAGAATTTGGCACGATATTATACTACTGGGCTTTTTGACTGAAGGAGTTTTCTTACACGCCAGAAAACAGCACCATTTGACAAAACAAACCACCACCCCTTACAAGTGATTGTGCTTCATCTAGAGAAGATCCACACATGAAAAAACCATTCAGCCTACACAGCTTTAAGAAAGAAGTACAGAAAGGTGAAGATGTTGGAGGTCTGTGGGCATTGTTGTCTTCCTTTGTTAAAAAAAAAAAAACAACATGTAAATATCCTTATAATACAATTTAAGAATTATCCATAACACATATCAATATTTCTTCTGTGATTGGTTTTGTAAGACACTTGTGTCATGTTTGAAGATGGGAAAAGTAGAAAAACTTCATGAGAAGTTCATCAAGAAGTTCATCCAGAAAGACAACTTCTGCAGATTAGGACTTCTGGAGCTGTGAATGAGATTGTCAGTAATGCCACTGCATTTTAAATTCAATTATCACTGAATTTTTAGTGCAAATTAGAAATTTGCACTTCAAAGTCAAAGAAACTGAAGACTTCAGATAAAGACATTCTTACGGTTTACTAAATTGCAATTCTGATCATTGATATTTCTCTATATATTGATACAGTTTTCAGTATGACTGTAACGTCCATTGATTCAGCCATAATCTTTCTCAAATTTTCTTCTCCAGCAGTTTATTTATAATTCATGGAAAGTATCTGGGCTTTAATGAAGATTTGTAGTGAAAAGAACAGTTCCCTTTTTGTTTTTGCCATTTTACTTCTACTTTTTTGCTTGAACAAGATGAAAATATCAGAGAAAACATCTCGTCTTCATTTCAGCATTGAATCCATCTCAGTAGCAGCAGCATTTGCCTTTTTTAGCTTTTTATAGCTTTTTGTACTATAAAACCAATTAGCAATCAAGGTAGTTATTCTCCAGAGAATACAATGCTAGTGAACAAAATCTGTGTGTCCTCGGGAGCTTTTCTCTATCACATCTGGTACAAGCCACCAGTAAAAAACAAACCTGGTCTGTTCCCATACACAGATTTCTGTGTGTTTAAATTCCAGTTTGCTTTTTGAGATAACCACTACAATTAGCTAATTAAGAACTAAATTAGGATTACTGTAGGCGGTGCAAAACTAGAAGAGAGACACAAGAGGTGTTGCCTCAAGGCTTTCAGTCTGCAGGAGGCTGCAGCAATAACAATGCCCTCAGGCACACTTGCAGGAAGGCAGGACTGCCTTGTGGTGCTCACTGCATTTTATTCCAAGCAGTATGCATTTAATCAGGCCTCCAAGGGCTGTTTGACAGACCACAGACAGTTGACTGTGGAGTTTCTCAGAGAGCATAATGGGCAGCAGAAATCCAAAATCTTCTTTTTAGATTCTGTGTAAACAAAGCAAGTAGGGAAGAATACAAGTCTAGAAGGTTGTAGGAAAGTGGGAGAACTGATAGTTCCATTTCTAGTCATTTACTGTCTCTGTGGATATTCAGTAAGTAGCCTCATTTCACCTAGTCTAAAATCATAGCTTGAGATCAAATGCAGTTATGGGTTCTATGATTTTTTGCTGCTATAGGCTTCTTGCTACTTCACCAGAATTTATGAATATTTTATATTCTTAGAATTTTGTTACCTGTTACTATGGATGAAAGGGATATCTGATTTATCTGACTAGGATAAGGGATTCTTAAAACAGGATTCTTTTCCTATCTCCTCAGCCTGCAATGGCATTGGACTTTATTTAAACCACAGTAATTTGTAATTGACAAACATAAACACAGTTTTTAGCTTTGAAAATCTTTAATTTGACATTTCTTTCATTGTGGCTGCTCGTCTATGCAAATGTATTTTATTCTGCGGTTGATAATTTGATTTTACTTCTATAGTGTGATAGAAGAGATAAAGAAGGTCTTGAAATTGCCAAAATAACGCCAGATCTGAACACATGACTTCACACAAAATATCCTAGTTAGCTTCTTGTGTATAGAATTGGTGAGTATATCTGAAGATACTGAGATTCAAAAATATTTGTATTTAATATAAATTTGTCTGGAGTAGGTCTATCAACATCTTGTTGTAAGCATTTGATAAACTAAATTATCTTGTTTTTATTGGACACAAGATGTGGTTTTCTGAGCATTCCAGTTATATCAACATTGCTCTGAAATTTAAGTTTCTGGAATGAATAATATCATTTAAGATTTTGATTACTATGTGTTCTGACTATACCTTTCATATTGGCAGATGCAGAAAAATTAATGACATCTTAATTTTCTTTATATACACCTACTATTCACAGGTGCTAGCTGTATTTTCTATGCATAAATAGGTAAATTTGTAGGTAGTTTTTGAGCCATATACTCTTTGTACTATTCATGCTGATTAAGTATCTGTTCATTGGACCCCACAATTTTTTAGCAATAGAACTATCAGCAATTAGCATGTCACAGAAATATGTTTTCTGAAAACACCTGATAGTATTTGGCATTTGTAAATATTGTAGAATCTTAACCAAAACATATGTGGGGACCTGTTGGGCATCCGTCAGTGCATGGTGAACAACTCTGTTATGCATCACTTTTTTCTCTTGAGGTTTATTCCTCTCTCTTTTCCTTTTTTAAGGAAAATAATAAATTTTTATTATTTAATTCAAACTTTATAAATTATAAATATGTACTTTTGCTTTTATTATTATAATATTTTACTTTATTTCAACTATTAAGCTGTTCTTATTTCAACCCCCAGGCTTTAGCTTTTTCTGATCCTCCTCCTCATCTGACCAGGGCTGGAGGATAGAGGAATAAGAGCAACTGCACTGAACTTAGTTGCTGTCTGGGATTAAACCATACACTCTGTTAGAAAAGGCTACACATTTAAAATGCATAAATTGTGGATTATGACAATATACCATATAATTAATTTGTGGTGCTTGATACCTCCAGATATTACTGAAAATCATAAGATACAAAAATGATTCAACATTCATGAATAAAAATAGCACATACAGTTAGACTAAGTCAGCTAGAATAAAATTAAAAGGGCAATCAATCTACATGCCTCAGTGTATAAAATAATTACCGGATTTTTCTGGAGGAAATTTAATCCCCTATATAGATGCATTGAACAATAGGGGTTATAATGGATATATTACATTCTTCAGAAAAACTTTATATTGAACTCATAGAGACAAGACACTAAGATAGGAAATCTATTGCTTCTTTTCCATACAAAAAATGCTTAAGAGTCTTAAGAAAAAATTTCACTAAGTCTGGAATGTTCAAAAATTCTAGTCTGATATTTTTCCAGGATAAATTAATCTTTACAGAAACAATATTCACTTAAATCTCCTCACTTCTCTTGGGGTGATTTTATGATAATACTGTATTTCCCTATCATCTGCTTTATGCCCAGAAATGGGTCCCATAGCTTTAAGCTGGGCCCAGGAGATGGGGGAGAAAAGCCGGGCGAATCCTTCAGCGCGATTTGTGTTCAAGGACTCACACACTCGCCCGCGTTCTCACCGCTGCAGAGCCGAGGGAGCACCTGCCTGCTTTTAGCCAGCCTGTGAGCTGAGGCAAGAAATTTTCCCAGGACTGCATACCGAAATCCTCCAGAACTACTTCCTCCTCTTCTTCTGGAGCTGTCCGGCCTAGCTGTGATCCGAGCAGCAGATCATCGGACCCCATGGACTGGCAGGGAGGCTGCGGGGACATCGCATCCCGGCCTCGGACCTCGGGAGGGGCCAAGCCAGCTACAGAAAAGAACTCTGACTACACCAACTTTCTCTGCACCAAGGAGGTTTAATATTTTAACAGTTACTCATTTTTCTTGTGCCCTGCTGGTGCTTTGTTTGTTAAATAAATAGTTTTTTCACTTTCATCCAAGAAATTTCTTTTGCGTCATTGGGGGAGGGAGTGCTGAAAACCTGTCTTTGGGGGAGACAGTCATTCCAGATCGTTTTCCTCCCAAACTTGTCTCAAACCGAGACTCCACTTTAATTTTTTGAGGCATTTTATTTAAATCTGTCCACAGACTAATGCTATATGTTTTATGTAAAACCCTGAAGCAAAGCCACAATGGAGATCAAACAAGTCAGAACCAAAGCTTTCCCCATCTCAGCTGTGAAGCAGCTAGATCACCACTCTAGTACATTTGCAGAAAAAAGTGTGTAACACAGTCACTGCTCTTTGAAGTACCTAACTCCACCTTGTAAACCTTGTAAAAAGGTGTGTGGTTATTTTTAAATTATGAGATATTTCTTTCTCTCACAGCAGCTTCACTCACCCATAAATACAAGTATACAGATGACAAGGGAGGAAGGAAGAGGAAGAATAGATCTAAAGCGGAGAATCAAAATTTTGATAGTGTTCATCTACCAGAAACAGACACACGACAAAGCAATTTTCACAACTTCTTAATGAGATCCCAAGGCAGTTTTCTTGAGCTGCAAACTGAAAATGTCAAATAGATTAATTCAAACTCATACAGCTCACCAAGAACTTTCTGGGCTGTTTTTTTCTAGTATAAAGAAAGAGCTAAACAAAATGTGGGGCAGCGCTACAGCTATACTGGACACCCATAGTAGCATAAAGGTTGTTACAGAGAAGCTTTGATTAGCAGCAACACAATAAATACCACAAGAGCATACAATAATTCACCACTTACTTAAAAACTTATTTCTTTAGGAGTATTTCAGCATGTTCAACAAAACTAAGCATTTTTTCTTGGAATACTAGTTATCAAATATTAATGAAAGAGGGGTTTTATGCATCAAACCACTCTGATTATAATCTTACATACACAGTTTCTCACAGAAAATTAGTAGAATATGTGGCTTTTATAAAGGTTAACCTAGCTGAGAAAATTGTTCCCGTAAACTTCCTGGCAATCTTGCTTCTCATTTATAAATGGCAGCCCTTCTACTGTTCAGTTCTGCCAGTTCAATGCCTGGCCTATGTTATAGAATGTGCTGGTCTGTCTTGGGCAGATGATCAACAACACCACCACACTCTGAAAATGTAAGGAAATAAAGATAGCAGGCTTTCCTCTTTCTCAATCTCTTTCCCCACAGGTCGCAGAGATCAGACATGTCAGTTTACTTAGAGATCAGGTTTTTGCAAGCTTATAATGCAAGGTTGTATAATGCATCAGTTGTGAGCATTACAGGGTGACATAGCCAAATGCATGATCACGGTGTCAAGAAAAAAAAGTATAAATTTATACTTCCCAACATGAAAAGTCAAGAGGATCAATCTGATGTCCTAAGACTTACTTTGGGGTGAAACAAGTACCTCCATAAATTTCTACATACCATGATTCACAACTATCACCATCTACAGAAGAGATTTTTGGGTTTTAGGAGGTGATTTGATACACAATGATTTAGTTTAATATAGACCTCTATTAAATGCAGTTTTGTGATTCCTCTGTATTCTCGTTTGTTAAGCTTTTAACATCCTTTTTTTGCTCCCAACATGTTCTGTTTGACTTTACAGCTGTTTGATCTGCTCTGTATCTCTTTTGGAGTTTTAATTTTTTTTCCCCCTGTGGTTCCTTCCAGTTCTTTTTTGATTTGTGGTTCTGAATGCCTTCCCATTACCCCCATATTCACTAGATTTTCAGGTTATTTCAAGGAAGGTTGCTTTCAAATATATCCTGTTCTACTCTAAGCACACCAAGAGGCAAATGTTCAGTAAAAAGCACTGTCATTTAGATGCACAACACTTATTAACATTAATGGGACTCATGCAGCTAAATTCATTCATACCATGCTGAAAATGAAACCACAACTCTTCTCATCAATGAAAATTTCGTAAGGATGTTTTGCCCAGGAACTCAGTGGCTGCACATAAATACTAAGAAAGCAATAGGGCTCAAGGCCCCTTATTGCTGGCTACACCACATAAATAAGTCCATGACACTCTAAATGCTCTGTTCTACACAAAGTGCAGAATTAGAGCTTAGGAAATATAATATATATCCTTTATTAAGATGCTTCAAAATACTATGTGACTTCATATAAATACAAATACCACAGAGAAACACCGTAACACAAAATTTTATATATTTCAGGCCAATTTTCCTTACTTAAATCCTGAACTAAGAAAGTGATCTTATTGGTCAAACAATATCTGAACAATGCCTTCATGCTGAGTGAATCCAGTATGAATACACATATCAGAGTCAGTTTTGCCTGGTCTTAATCATATCGCATCGGAATCTTCAAAATTTGGTTACTGAGCATTGGAAGAAAAGTGCCTTCCACCCGCAACTTTTCCCTGATTATACTATCAGTTAACTTACATGACATTAAATAGCAGTTTTGAATTAACTCCAGTTAATTAAGAAATTGCATTTTAGCCCCCACTGTTTTTTATTTTTTAATTTTCAAGAAAATATGTGTGTACCTAAAAGGCCACTTCTAATGAAATTTTAAAAATATTTTAAGAGATTTAGTTTTCTTCAATGCCTTTATTTTTAAATCTATTTCAATTAAACCAGTCGGGCTCTATAAGCATCTGTTACTCAGTCCTATTGCTACCCTCCTTCTAATTTCCATGCTAAAGCCCAAAAATAATCCAGTTTCAGAAAGACAGATTAATATTTAATGTTAATTTTTTTTTATTTCCACACTAAATGTGATATAATTGCAGCATCATATAGTGAGTTGCCTAGAATATAGTCTTTAGAGATACTGATCTTTATAAAAAGCCAAAAATAAAAAAGGAAACCCAGATAAGCACATTTAACAGAAGCATATCCATATCTGATTCATTACACACTACACATTTTCTGCAATAACGATTACTCCCACAGCTTCAGCTGAAAAAAACAGGAATCCTTCTTTCCTGCTCAGAGTTCCATCAGACTTCTTTGTGCAGTGCAGAGGTAAACCTGGTAAAGACCCAATGCTTCTTGTTAGAAATAGCAGCACTTCAGAAGCACATAAAATATTAAAGCGTAGGCATTTTACACCCAGTTTTGTTTTGCCAGCTGTCCCCCATTCCTTATATGCTCAAAACTAAAGGACTAAGTAGCCACAGAAGTTGTGTCTGAAATTGGTAAGAATTTGCAATGCTTCACTTCCCTGCCCATCCACATACCTCTGTGTCTTAGAATTATTTTGAAAAATCAGTGAATAAACTGTTTCAACATCGTTGAGATGAATATACAATAGTCCTGTTAGTTGGTATTAGTAAGGATTCATCTGTCCACTATAATTTGATGGGTTTAGTCTGTTGTTTTTTTTAATTTCTAATGTGATTTATGGACCCTTATAAGAGCCTTGATGATAGCATTTTTCACAAAGTATTTTCCACATTCGAACTTTGAGGTTTAAATAGATTGTTAACCTCCTAGGTTAATAGTTTATATACTAGTCCTCTCATCATGTTCTAAAAACATGTGAGGCCCAGATTCATGTCTAATATCGTTTTTTGGAATGGACACAGCACAGTCCAGCTGCCTACATCCCTATAGTGAAAACCAGTAAATTTAATTTCTGACTAAATTATGCTTTGCAAGGTGATCAGACATTCTCTATGATGCAACACTTTTGCAATAAGTGCAAATCTCTTTGTCTATGTGAAAAGTGGGCAGTCAGCATTTGATTGGAATTTTTGCTCATGTGAACTTGTTTTCATCTCTCTGCTTATGTATTCCCAGTGCTGTGGCAGAAACACAGACAACAGCACTCTATAACCTTGTTTTCCATTCTCTCACTACTCAGGTTAAACTCGGGACAACTGAGTGTCCTGATAAAGTAAAACATAATGAATGTTTAAGTACTTTACATAAGCCTCTGAAGGTATCTATCTGGAAATATGACGGAAAGTTTGAAAGGCACAAGTCTAACTGGCATAGCACATATAATTTCAAATTCCAGAATCTGTAGGCAGAAAGGTGGCTAGGCAGAGGGCACCAGAGAGTGATTTGGAACTCCCACCTTTCTTATGCGTATAAAAGCCTGGACCAAGTCTGTGCCTCAAGGAATATAAGAAAAAAAAATGAGATCACAAATTGAGAAAGGAAGAGCTTTATGGTACACTACAAGTAATGAAAAAGTACAGAACAGAAACAATTTCTTTCACAAACAGAAAAAGAATCTGCAGAATATAGCTTATATAATTTACCTCCCCAGATTTCTCAACTGACACACTATCCTTTCAATTATTTCTACTTCTCATCCCCTTCCAACTCCCCCCCCCAATATCCAGCTGATAAACTCTACAGAACACTCAATGAACAAAGATCCGTGGAAAGACTGGAGTTTTGTATGTCTAAAAACACAAGAATAAAGGGTAGAAATTTGCCATTTTTTAAACCTGTATGTAGTGTGGGTCTCCTAAGAGCCAGGAGTTTGCTATTCCATTATCTGGGCATAAGTTGTAATCATATTAAGAGGTCTTAATAAGATTAATGTTGCATTGTAATTTCAAGGACAACACTTTGCAAATAACTGTAATGAGGTGTGTGCCACAAGTTCAGTATCAGACTTTTTTTGACAACATGTGCCTTCGTGCCCTTAGAGTTCCAAAAGAAATACAGTCATTACCAGTAAAACTGACAAATAGTTCAGGTGCTGTTCCTGCTACCTCTGAAATTATTCTAGAATCCTTTTCTTATAAAGAGTGTCCTTGCATTCTGCATGAAGAAGTTCAGACAGTATCAGGTATCATGCAATACCAAGGTAAAGAATATAGAGAGTGTGTTTTCATCTTAGCAGTTAGCTGCTGGTCTCCAGTCTGGCAACAAAGAAGCCTGATCAGGTAGTAACACCCATGAGAACAAGGTTTTATCAATAGCTGTTTTAATTGAATGTTCCATGTTCTGTTGCTACACATTTTCTCTGTTAAGTCACATGGACCTCATATTACTCACTGTGAGAATTTAACTCAGTATATAAGAAATATACTTCAACAATGAAACTGCAGAGAGGTTACCATGCGTGATTGTTTCTCCTAATGTTTTAAAATTGTTTATGTGACCCCTTCTGTGCCTGCCATTCCATCCTACCTCCTGAATGTCCTTGGTAGCAGCAAAATAACTTAATGACAGAATGTCTAAAATTTCAGAACTGAATATGGTATATATAACTTATTGATACTTAGCTGCTTCCTCCCTTACTACCCACTCTAAACTACTGAGGATTATTAGAAGAAAGATTTCAGGGCAAAGTAGGTGTTGAGGGGGAGTATGTAATAGACTGGCTTCAAGTTACTACCCCATGAGCAGTCACAAACATATTCATATCTGAATCATTATTTCTTCTTTACTTGTCTTTGCTTAGTTCTTCATCATAGGGGAAGGGAAATAATAGAATGAATGTGATTTGATAAATTCTGTCAAATGCTTAATGCAGGGATCATGGATCTCAAGTTTCATGACTCAGGGCAACCATAAAAACAACTATGATGAAAGACAGGTGGGATGTAGAAAATTAAAACTGTAACAGCAAGGGTCTGGGCATAAAAGGTGATTGCTGTCAAAAAAGGAGGGTACAGTTACCAGGAAGCTATGAATACTATATAAATGGTAATTAGGAATTATAAATAGTTTTTGAAAATGGACAAAAAACAGTTAAAAGTTACTGAAAAATCTAGAAAACACCTAATTCAGAGTTCTGTTGAACCTCAGCAACATTTTGCAAGTACATCACTTTCATCATACTCAAAGCAGCCAGCAAAGGCAACCATGAGAGTACTAGAGAGTGGAATTCTGGTCTGGCAGGAGACAAAGCCAGAGGACCACATAGGGCTTTTTCCATCTACATTTCCCCATGACTATAGAATACAACAGTTCAGACATTTAGAGAGCCAAGTAAAACTTAATTGAAATTAAATCAGCCTTCATCCTAAGTTTCAGAAACACACAAATGAAATATATTTGCCAAAGTGATGTAATACAAACTGTACTGTTTATCTTGGTTATTTAAGGGATTAATCTTTAATGCTAAAGAGCTCTGATTACTCATTATTATTCTTTTATGAGTCTATCATATTAATTAGTGTTCGTTGGTCTATTCACAGGCTTATAGTAAATAGATTTATGAGATTTAAAATTCTGAAACTAGAAGCAGATTTTTTTGCTTCTCAGCAGAAGTCAATATTTCATGCAAGTAAAACCAGGCATTTTAAATAGTGTTTTCTTTTGTTCTCTGAAGGAGAGTGAGGATTGCCTAGTAAGACTTCTATAGAAGACACTTTTTGCATGACATTTTCACTAATTCATTTTCAAATCCATTCAATTTTTAAAACAGGAAAGAATGAATAATTAAGCAACATCTTTAACATTTACTATTAAACACCTGCCAGCAACTGAGTATTTTAAATAAAAATCACAGGAGAATGTACAGAAAGGCAACCTTACAGGATGGATGGGAAAGAAAATTTTGTCATTGTATTTGTTTATATCTGTTCCTAACAACATTTAAAAACCCATGAGTAAACTAAAAATAATACAATACTCTCATTCTGTTTGAGTTCTGTCACTTTTAGTGTTTAAGAAAAAAGTTTATTATATTGAACACAAAGTAAGCAAGGAGTGTCTCAGTGAAAAATGCAGCATGTATCATATGAAATTTGGTATTACATGGAACATACTCAAAACTGACGTTAATAATGAGGACAGACTAGAAGATGATCTATCACTTTGGTTTCACATCTTGGGAGGTGGTTAAACAGTGGTAAAAAGGTTGTACAGATTAGGCAGTGTACTAAATGAGGAAAGGAGTTCACTTGAGAGAACTGGGTTGGACAATGAAAGAAAAAGGAAGAGAATAATGAAGAGGAAGGAAAGCATAATAAACAATTGGGGTAGATGCAGAGAAACTGAGGTTAAGATCTATATCATATGAAACAAAAATAAATTACAACAGACATGGAGACATCTTATGAAAGGAAGAAAAGCCTTATAAATGGAAGATATAAATTCAACTAGATCTTGAGTCCAAACAGACAAGTGAAAAAGAACTCAGGCAATCAATATTCTCTTCTTACTGGAAAGGGAAAAGACATATCATCTTTGTGTCCCAAGGAAAGTCTGCTTTTGGGAAGCATGTGAAGCCCTAGAGCTCTGCTTAGCTACCTGCTGAGCTAGCAGCAGTTTGAGTATTCTTTTGCAGTAAAAGGGATTCTTAATAGAAAATGGTAGGCAAAAATTTCTTCTGCTTGAGGAAGTCTGGCTTGGAAGCATAGCTTATTGCTTGGATAAGCAAGTTAGATACAGTGACATAATACAATTAAGTGGAGTCTGTGAAAAATGTAGTGGAAGCTGGCAATGAGCAGTGTTACTTATCTTAGCTTTGCAATACCTCTAGCAGCATAACTAAGTGATGGCTTTCATTTATGTAGCGTGATATAAAGATTTTCTCAACATTGGTTTAGTCTGGCCACATTGCTCATATAGAATAAAGCTGTGAAGATGTTGTATGAGTCACACCAAAAAAAAGATGATAAGATCTTACATAGGTTCGTACAGGGGATAAAAAAATTTTTTTGAAGGGCCTTATTTCTTCTGCCTATTCTATGCCTTCACAAGTGAACCCAAGAGCCCAAAATTATCATTATTTAGAGAACTCAAAAGAGCAAAACTTGTTTTAGAAACAGCTATAGAATTCCTTAAAGTAAGGATATCTATTCCAATATTCAATTACTCATCCTCCATACTGAGCCATATGTTCCTCACTTCTACGTTCCTAGTCTTGAGTGCTGCCAAAATAGCAAGCTTTCAATCTCTCCATGCCTAAACATGTATCTCAGGCCACACAAAGATGTTAAAAAACTTCACAACAAGAGAGTGTATGCCATTATTTGGGAAAAAGTCGGAGTTCTTACCAGCTTTGCAGACTAATTTTACAAGTTCAGATTTCTCTTTTAAATTCCCTTATTTTCTTATTATTTAATCATCAAATGAAGGGAAAGAAAACATCTATTTTTGGATCTCCTGAAAAATTAAAAACATCACATTATTTGAAATACATGCTGTCAATTTTATTTTTATATATATATATCACATAAAAATATATATCAATATATTTGCATTGTATTTTTAAAAATTATTATTTATTTATTTACTCCAGTTAAGCACAGGCCCAAATGGAAAAGATAAAATATTTTTCAAATGACATTAACCAGGCCAGTGCTGCTCAAAATATAAGGGGGGAAAATAGTTCATCTATTACTTTTTGATTATTTTTCTGATGATTGTTTATTAGATGGGATGAAAATATTGGGCTGATCTCTGATTTTTTTACAAAAGATGAATTTTGAAAAACTGAGTATTTCAAAAAACAGAACTACTGATTCTCTATCAGTGACAGGAATATATCTCCGGAAGGGTAATTTAAAGGAATTTGCAGTTTTGAGCATGTTACTGGTTTTACAAGAAAGCCGTTGTCACGGTGTCTGTTAACACAAATTTTGACTTTGCACTGAATAAGTAAAACTAAAATGAAATAAAATGTAAAAGAAAGAGACAGAGAGGGAAAAAATGGGAGAAAAGGTCTGCTCATATTTTTCTTAGATTAACAAACTCAACTTACTAAAATAATGTCGTCAATTAAGACACTCTTCCTTCTCAAAGAATATATAAAGCATGTGTCAGAGGGCTACCATGCTAACTACCCTTCTCCTGAAAGAGACAGCTGTGAAATCTGCCTTATGTTACAAGACATGCAGCAAGCATTTACTATTTGACCCATGAGTATTTAAAAGTTGTGAAAGCCTTTTTATCAAAACTTCAAAATGAGAAAAAAAATACTCTCCGTTTTTTCCAACTAATCTGAAAAATATTTGGATTTTCCAAGCAAAAAAAATTCATGGATTGTAATCAGATGGAAAAAGAAGTCCTCCTTCCATTGGTAACTCTGTTACCGATGCACAGACTAAGATCCTGAAGTGGGTGGGTGTGGAGGCAAATAACAAAAAGGGTCACCTCAGTACTTCAGAAGAAAGATCAGTGTATTTTAAAAAACCACAAACTTCATCAGCATTGACACTCTTCCACCTTTCTTTAAATGAAAATGCCCAAACAACATAGTCAGAGCTTTTAATTAATGTATAAAGTTGTTGATAATTCTATGCCAAGAACTGGCCTATACCATGTAACTATTTGTTTGCCAAAGCTCATTTTCCCAGACATCTTCTGGCCAGCAACATAGACTGAATGAAGGATTGCAGAGTGTACACTATGTTTTATGTCCATGCACTGCTGCTTCCTTTCAACTGTGGCTGTATGAAATAAATGCATTCACATAAAAATAGTTTTAAACAGAAAACCTGATGTAGCATAACAGTAAGTATGTTTCTTGTAGGTATCTAGCGATGACTAACTACCTCTGAAAATAGAGGCACTAAAGCAGAGTCTTTATGTCCTCTGTAGGGACAGAAATAGTGTTTATGTTTTATGATATTGCAAAAGTAGTTAAAATATCTGGGCATATTTCACATTTGGTACTAGGAAAGAATCAGCCTGCTCCTAAAATGTAATAGGTTCCAGCCATCTGTGTAACACTGTTTTGGGGGAAGAGGAAATGGTGTGAACACCACCATTAAAACTGGGTTACTAGGGCAAGCATCAGGCAGAAGTGATCAATGAATACATTGATATGTTATAATTTCTCCAGAAATCATCATCCTTTATTACTCAGATCATGTAAGGACTGAATAAGAAAGTACAGTATAGCATGTCAAGAAAATAGTAGAGATGAGTGACTGTGCATGCAGAGAGAAAATTTACTTTCTCACTTCTGTTACACTGCCAGTGTGATTACACGATGAGCCTCATCAACTACCATGCAGCACATATCTGGAATATCAGCTACAGTTCTGTTTCTAATACAGGATCATTCTCTTGGTCCTCTCACCTTTTCTGTTGTCCCATCTTTCCTTACAGTCTTTGAATTTGGTCTTGTATCCAAGGAGTTCAACTCTTCACAGCTTCAAAATCTGTTTTCACGTGAAACTCCTCTAAAGTAATAGTACATTTATTTCTTTGATTCTTTTCATACGTGAAGCTTTGGCTGGCTACTAACTTGATATAGGTGTACTACAATGGTGTAATTAGGAATAGCATGCAATTATTTTGTAATACTAAGATGGTGTACCAGACACAAGCTCATATATATAACACATGTATCAGTGTGATCACCAATGAAGAGGAAGATGATTGAAGTTGCAAACAGGCGGCATCCAAGGAACAAAACGTTACCAGACAGAAGAAACACAAGGACCTGCAAATTGGCAGGGCAGCTTCCCAAATGAACAGGACACATAAGCAGCTAGAAAAAATTATATAAGGTGGGCAACATCAGGAGCAGAGGAGAATTCCCTTTATGGAAACAGTTTACCAGCATTAGAATCACAGTTTCAAGCAAGGAATAATGCAGAAGATGACAAACCCACTTCTTTCATGAAAGACCTGTCAGGGCTGACTAATCTGACATTTGCAACTAAGAAAACCTTGGGACCATAGCTACCAGTACTAACTATATTGCAGCAGATCTGTGGTTTTGTATACCCATAGCTCTTTTAGAATATGACTGCTAAAGACTAATTTCGTTATATATACACCAGTTATGTATGATTTGTAAGAACTGACCGCTAGGACAGTTATTCATATTATTAATGAATTAATCTAATAAAGCATTAGTTTTAAAATGTGAAATTGCCCTGATTTGTCACTCATATCATTATAAAAGTGATCTCTTTACAAATACAGGTTATTTTCAGACAGTGGGACTATTTCACTCAATAAAAACACCCCTTGCTTTCACCTTTTAACACTTAAACAAAAAAGATATAACCATGGAGATGATTTAAAAACATTTTCCTCCAAATGCCTGGCCAGAATGATGAATATTGAACATCGTGATTCAATATGCTGATGCACAGGTTAGGAGATTATTTTGCAGGTCTTTTTCTAATGTAGCTGCACACCTTTGGCCCTTATATCTTCTCCTTTTCTCCACACTTTATATGGAGTTATCAGTTGCAGTTCAGTTCACTACCAAGTGCTTGCTTTTATTGGATTTGACTGCTTTTCTTTTTGTGGTACTTATTGCATTGTACTTCAATTCTTCCTCCCACTGGAGTGAGAATGTCAAAAAAAGTACCAATAAATACAAACAACACGAGCACTCTGTTGATTCCTCTGCTACTCAGAGCATGCCTGGACTGTTTCTTTCCCATTTACCAGTAAAAGTATTTACCTTCAGGAGAAAAAGAAGAGTGAGCTTATATTGCTCTTCAAAGCTTATGTATGCTTGAAGTGAGAAGACTCCAGCAGTGACAACAACATGGACCTTTAGAAAGTCACCAGCTGACCAACAGCAGCTGCAAAAGTCTTATCAAGATCTCTCCCTGTGGAGATGTGGCATTGCAAATGATGATGGACTTGGCATAGGAAAATACTCAGCAAGTCATTAAGAGGCCAAACTGCCTGTCTTTTTCCCTGTCTTCACATATTTCATTTACAACTCACTCAATGTTAATGTAGCAGAGAAACCCGTAATCTAGAGAGAGAACGAGACAAAATATTACATCTTGGAAATGAAAAATTGTTCTTTACCAGCATATTCAAATATTTACAAATGACCATGACATATATTTGGGCACATGCACTTTTTGTCAGCCCTCAAGACTGTCACTGTTAAAGTAATATTATATTTTAAGCTATTATTGAAATAACCTTAAAGGAATACTTGGAATTTAAGGGTATCCCGAATTTTCAGAAGCATAGTATTTCAACACCCAGAAAATTGATAAAAAAACTGCTACCAACAGAAGTTACACAACTCCCAAATGCTTGGACCTCAATTAGATAGATTGCACCTCTTATAGAGTAAGACCCTGGGATCACTTTCTGTCTGAGATCACTTGTCCACAATGGCTAGATGGATTTTTCTTGAGAACCCTTTAAAAATCAGCCGAACTACTTGAAACATTCACAGCAAGTTTTTATGAAGCTAAACTGGCTTTGTCAATATATTATTTTAACTCTTAATTTCCTATCTGAATTTGTCTCAGAACTCTCTAGGCATGGAATTCCAAATGACAACCCATGGAATTCTTTGACCCTCCTTCATTCATAAGAGGTATCCCGGTCTTATTGTGCCTTCGCTTAGGTTACTGTTCCCAAATGTGCAATAGGAATTTCACAGTGCAAGGAAGAAAATATCATCTCTGTCTAGTTTCAGATACAAGGCAAGAGTAGAAAGGTGTTAATGGAAGAACGTTGAAATGTCTGAGCAACGAGATTAAAACAGCTCAACACGTACAGTGCAGAATGGGAACGTTTCCATTTGCTCGCTGTTGCCTTCTACGCAAGTTCTGTCAGACCCAATTGCAATCTGGACAGTCTCCAAAAAAGTACAGTTGTTTTGCCTACATCTTTGCTCAAAGTACTGAAGCACTTTTTCAGCAGTGAATTAGAGCTCTTGGCACTTACAGTCTTTGACTTCAAAGCAGTAGTTAAAAGTGTCCTTTTCTAGACAACACTAAGAAATTTTGCAGACACTCTTAACAAGTGGGATTATGAAAAATCTATATTTGGGCAGTAAAGGAGGGAGGCTATTTTGTCTCCTTTATGTCATTTGTTTTGTTAGGTTTTTAACCACTGAACTGCTTTAGTTTTCTGAAAATATAGAGAACACCCAGAAAAGTCCTTTTGCTCTTTAAGTAGTCAAAGCAGATTTCAAATGAGAAGAAAAGGAGCTAAGCTACAGGATAAACTGAAAAACTTTGCAGTTAAATCTATGATATTTCACTAATTCTGAATATTACTATTGTAGCAAATGTCTGTGTTTAGTCTCGAAGTTTAGTGGAAATGTAACTGATGAACACAAATCCTCTCTCACTTTTTCCTTCTGCAGGCAGCTCATTGTTGAGGTCCCCCAAGCTCTGAAGTTCAAAAAATGCAAACTGAAGCAAACAGGTCGAAACCTTAATTTTCTTACTTCTCTTTATCAAACATGTTTCATTATCTTTTTCAAAAAGCTAATCTCAGTTAGAGATCTTGGGAAAAGTTAAAAACAAATCTCCAAAGGTTTTTTTTTAAAGTAATTGCTAACTTTTCTTTCTCAAAATCCATATTAGAATAACAGAAATTTATTCAGCCATTTGTGTAAATTTGTTAAATTAGCATGTATATGAATAACATAAACCTGTAAATTTACGTATCTCTTACATTTCCACCATTCTTCTCTGTACCACCATACATAGTTAAGGCAAAGACAATAATCACAATAACCTGGAAACAAAATTTGGGATCTACTATCACCCTTACCTATTTGTATCCGATCAGTCTCTGTTGACACCCTACACCCTTTCTTTTATGGCACAGTGAATGTCCTTTTCCTTAGATCTGCACAACAACCAGAACAGCTAGGTCTCTGTGTCAGCACCATTTCAATAATAAAACACTGTAAACCAGTTTTGCATGTTTAGAATTTCAAATCTCATAATCTGTGAAGAGTTAATCTTTACTACTATTTCTATATCAAGAGTCTTTTTCTCTTAGCAATTACTGATATGCCATGCACTGGCAATTTAAAAAGCTGGAAAGCACTGAAAGAGCACTTTCTCTAGACAACCTGCCATGGATCCATTCATAGCTGGTACTCCATCTGTTGTTATAGAAACATGTTTCAATATTATGACTTGTCTCTCATCTAGCTAGCTGGTTTAACTACAACTATCACCAGGGTGTCAAAGAGCTTGACAAAGAAAACGACATCAAAAATTCTGGGTCAAGTGAGTCAAATCAGCAATAGCCTGAATACAGTTGATCTTTTGCCTCTTGCAGTGCATCCTTTCCTACGCATTTAGATTTCTTCATAGTGCCGCTCATGTATTAATTTCAATGCTCTTTTTAGATACTGAAAGAAAGCTATAGCAGACAGATGGGGATGACATTTATTCTGAAAGATTGTAAGATTAGTGGTCATTTTATCTCTTGTGGACATATCTCACTCTTGCTGATTACAAAATCTACTAAATGGGGGCACAGTCTCCCAGAGAAAGTGGTAGAACCTACATTGTTTAGAACTTATGAGAATAGGTTGAACAATGCACAAGAAAATGTGCTGTCAAAAAGGAGCTACACTGGCAGAATGATAGACTACATGAGTTAAGATTTGCTAGATCTTTCTGACTTTTGTACCTATCACAAACCCCCATATAAACAAGGAGTAGGAGTTTACTTTGGAAAAGGAGAGAGCAGAGTAAAAGGGAAACAGAAGTCTGGGGAAATAAATACCGAAGAACACATCTTCCCAATTTCCTTATGCAATTGATTTACCATGTCACTGAATATTTTAGATACTTCTAAATAGTGCATTATCAGCTGGAAAAACTAGACCTATGTTGTTAAACACAAAGCAGAGCAAGTGCAAAAGGATTCTGCCAATTATTTTCAGTCTACAAAGTGGAAAAGGGATTCCTTTGATACCTCATCTTGGCTTAGTTCTGTATGGAATAAATCTACCTCATAAATATAGCCTAATGCCATTCTGTTTCAATGGCTAAAATATACCAAGTCTATTTCCAGTGCAAGATTAGTTCACTCTCCAGGAAGGACACTTGCAAAGTGCTTAATCAACATTAGCAAAATTTGTACAAAATTATTTTAAGAAAATTCTTTTATTTTTTCTTAGAATACAGTTCTAGAGGTTCACTGGTTTTCTTAGTGAAGAGTAACTGGATTTTTTCTTTTATTGCTCAATAAAATGCCCTCAGCTCCAAATACATCAGTTAGTCAGTTTCCTGCTATCTCTTTTTCTTTTCAGTTTACATATACTTATTGCTAGGAGACTCACGTTTGGCATTACGCATTTCAGAGCTATTTATTTGGTATCTTCTCAGGGAAGGTTTCTAAAGTATCTTTCCGGCAGCATTAAAAAAGTTAAGCACAGAGCAGAGTAAATCATTTGATACTACAAATTCAACATGCATACTTTTAGCAGGTGTGCACAGAAGTTCAATAACATGTTAGATGCATCATTCTCACACTCTGCTATTATTTTCACTAAATAAAACAGCTCAACATGGCAAGGTAAAAAAATTCACTATCCAATTTCTTCTTTAAAGCACACACAAACTCAAATAAAAGGAGTATCTTGCTGTCTCCAGTATCCATTCTTTTATTTTCTTGCTCCAGTTTTGCCCCACGTCTCTGGGGGCATCTGTAACTTTTTTTAAGTATTTCTGAGAAAACATATCAAAAGCATTTTTGAAAATTCATGATGACATTGTTATAAACGAAACGAGCCGATGCCTATAACAAAAATTAGAACAAATTTATTGATAGGAAATTTGGCAGAGTTTTAGGATAAAAAGCCACAATGCAGGGAAAACAGCTCCGAGCCCGGGGTCGGAGCTGGGTGACAGGCAACCTGACAGGGTGTCAGTGAAGCTCTGTTCACCCTGAGGTCTCGGAGTGCTGAATTTTTATACAGTTTATTTTGCTGGAGGCAACTCTGTATTCAGAGTCCAGAGTCCAAAGATATTTAATTTGGTTTTCTTAGGTATTCCAGCGAGGAACAATGTCCTTCCGATGAGGAGATGGAGTCTTGATGAAATCTCGTCTCCTCCCAGGAACAGATTGATGGTCCTGATATGTCTCTGACATCTTATCGTGGTGTGAATGGCCGGATGATTTCTCCGAGATGGCCCATCTTCTGCTAAGCTGGTTCTGCAGATATGATAATGGGTTTCTCGGAAATCCTTTAGCTGAAGGAAGATTCCTTACCCTTACGGGAATTTGCTCCTGAGTGAATGCGGTTTCACCATAGTTTGGATTTTAAACAGACATATTCCATACATGCGTTTCAATATTAGACAGGTATAAACTTTATAGGCACGAATTAAACATATATACATAACAACATCGCATCACTTTTATTTATTATTTTATTTACTCTATCAAGAGCAGCAAAAAAATAAGGAAAAATTGCTCTTACACTAGGTTTATGTACTGTAACTATGTGATTTTAACTTTCATGTTATATTTTACTATTAACATTAATGATCTTCCAAGACTAATTTGTAGACCTGGCCTATTATTTCCATATTAGTTTGGTTTGAACAATATTACTTCAATTCTTGTTACCTTTTTTTGTAAATTTGTAAATTAAAAAAGCAAAAGAAATTAAAATCAGTAGCCCTGAAGTTGTCAGCTGTTCATGCTTAAAATCAGATTAATACCTAACAAGCTTATGCTAAACATCTACCTGCTTCCAGTCAGAAACTTTTCTTCAACAGATAAGAAAAAATTCAGACATTTACCTAGGTTCCATCAGCCCAGGTGCAATAATACCAGTCTATGATCAGAGTGCTT
The DNA here is from genome assembly GCA_013399195.1 of Dicrurus megarhynchus. Lineage (NCBI taxonomy): Eukaryota > Metazoa > Chordata > Aves > Passeriformes > Dicruridae > Dicrurus > Dicrurus megarhynchus. The sequence continues at coordinate 261,484 of VXAD01008064.1, forward strand.
GTTCAAAAGAATGCAACAGATGGCACAAGCAGCCTGCAGACAAATCATCCGCTAGACCTTGCCTTTCTTTTCGCAGGGAACAAGACACCATGTTGCAGGATGGCAAGGAGGCTGAACAGATACAGGACAGATCAAAGACATCTGATTGCCACTGACGCAAGGCCTGCAGAGGTCCCTACTCAAATGGACAAGATTTGAAAGGCTAACACTCAAGGGTAAGGAAGATGTGAGAACTAATGTGCCAAATTGGTTCATCTGTCTGTGTTTCAGCAAGCACAACTTGGAAACACAGCCCTCAAAACGATCTTTTTTTCTAGACTTCAAAAGCTCTTTCTACATTCCTTGGTAACAATGACCTGTATAACATGTGAAAACTAACCTTGGACATGAAGCTGAAGAAAAAAGATGTGCTTCCATAGAGAATTAAGCTTTGGTTTTGGAGATACATTCATGAAAGTAAAAAGAAGATCCTAGGGTTTGCTGCTGTGTTTTGTTGGAGTTTTTCTTTAAGCAAACAAACAGAACACAGAGGCACATGTGGAAATTCCTGAAAATGAAAATTTCATGGACAAAGCTCTTGAAAGAAGAGTGAAACTCACATTAAATACTTCTAAAGCCCTATATAATCTGTCCCATTTTATATTTGACTAAAAGTTTCTTAGGATACAGAAACCATTAGGATCTCCAATGTGGCATTCTGAACTAGATTCTACACAAACTGATCCTACATGAGGCAGAACCACTAGATGTCTGCTTCCTCACCTGACTTAACTAAGTCATTCTAACTTGTCTTGAATGTGGAAACTGCTGTTGCTCATGACACCAGTAATATCAAGGTCTTCAAACAACCTGTAGTAATCTATTCAGAAAACCACAAGACAGCAACAAATTTATATTCAACATTCTTGAAGATTTTGTACTGGTAACAATCAATGACACAATTAGACTAGGGAGCAAGTTATTGTGCTCTCTTACTAGCATAGCAAAGCCTGTGTTTTGAAGTATGACTTATCCATTGTAAATTATGTTTAGGCTAGTATGATACAAGGCATGATTCAAATCAAAGGGATAAAAACTGCAGTAGAAAGAGATACAACTGATTTGAATTACGCCATGTAGTCCTGAGATGTTAGCCCCATTTAGCTAAACCTGTGAGTCCTAAGGGAAGCATCTGCTCACAACTGGCTAAGTGGGTAAATGAATTGTACTGCATGGGGGTGTGTGTGTGTTTCTTTATGTGTATTGTATGTGTTAAAAATACATCTAGCTGATAGCATCTCCAGCATACTTTCCAAGCAACAGCAGATAATGGCATCATAAAAGGGAAACACATGGGGAGAGATTGTTCCCAGAGACATCATTTGGCAGCCACAATCTCTTATGACCAAGAAGAGTTGCTTAAGGTTATTAACAAGGTGGATGTGATGAAATCTGACATGAGGTATAGTGGAAAAAACTGCAGAGATAAGATACAACAGGTTCCATTATATGCATATAAATGGTTCAGAAAAGACATAGCTTGAGAAGAATTAAATTAATGAGAACACACAATCCCTCTGTAGGGACTCAAAAGGAGCCCAAAATTCAAGGATAGTATTAGTGTGTAAAGCAGAGGACAAGGAAGGACTATTACTTCAAAAAATTTGCTAAAAGCTTTGTAGTAATGATTATGCACAATATGGGAGTAAGATGGCTGAACCTCAACAGCATTCAAAAGAAATTTTCTATACTTGGAGAATTTTATTTGATCCCCAAAAGGTATAGGATATACTCACTTTTTGGTACACTGACTTTGTATCATGTAATATGAAAACCAATGGGCATGTATTTTAGGCATCATACCATGTGAGAGGCAGTCTAGAACCTTCCAGACCCACTAGGAATACTAGGAATCATTTCTGTTTTGATAATCCTTGAACTTTTACAAAGTCTCTCCAGCACAGCCAAGCATTTCTCACTAGCAGAATCTTAGCAGTAGTAGACTCCACCTGAACTTTTGTCCAAGTTAAGAAATAGAGTGCATCTAGTACCTAAGTATGGACATCGAAAGAAGAAAAGGGTTCAGTGTTCACTGTTCTGTATTTCTATGAGAGCTGGCCTTAACAGAGGCTCCTTTTTCCCCTCTGAAACTCTTTTCGTTTTGTAAAAAATAAGACCATCCTATATACTATTGTATACATCTCCATCTGAAATATGTAAATTGCAAGAATGGAAGCTGACTAGTATGTTATCATTGAAACATTTCAGCCTAAAGTAGTCAATAAAATGCAATAAAACACTCTTTGCAACTCTTGCCTTGTTTGCAAAATTAAAGCAAGGTCTATTTGCAGAAAATTTTCCTACCTATATACATATTATGCTAACTCTGTCTTCTGTATAATAATCGTTTTTAATAGCTAACACAATTGTATCCCAAGTTGTTTTAAATCTACAGCAAAAACCAAAGTATTCATCAAAAATAAACCATGCAGACTTGTACAGCAAACATTCAAGCTTTCTATTTTGAATTTAAAACAACTCTGTCCAGTTTATCACAATCTTGTAAATTATCCAACTCACACAGGATTTTGATACGAAACGCTATGTAAATATTTATTTGATCTATTAAAAATTTCTCCACCCCCAGAGAGATCACACTTCACATTTCAGAAGAGTGGATCAATATCATAAATACACAATGACAAAGAGAAGGAGCCAAGAACTGAAACTTGGAGGACTCCAATAGGTCAAAAAATGTTCTTTGAACAGTTTTCTGTAAGCACTTATATAATGTGTTAAGATCAAGTGTATAAAAATATTTTCCTTGGATTTCTTCTCATCTTCTAACACTGATGCATCAATACTTATCACTCAATAAATTTCTCACAGATTGTATAACTTCCACTGGTTTTTCATTAGGCATAAAGGACAGAAACCCCACTTCCACCTTTTGTCTTTTGATGAAGTCAAAACAAAAAGTTCAGAATACACAAATACTTCTACTCTCTGTTGGTTTCTCAGTCACTGAGAAGTCAAATTAAAGGTCCCTACATTTATCTCCAAAGTTCCAATGCCATTAGGTGTTAAAGATCTCCTAATTTGCATTCTTTCCTTTACCATTATAGGCATCTGTTTTCATTTCAAAAAACAAATGCCAGCCTCCAGATCAAAATCTTTATTTCTCGCAGTGATGTTTTTGACTTTCAGCAACCGAACACTTAGGTCCAGGAAGTCACTGCTGTAACTGAGAAGGCGGGGCCTAAGAATAACATATCTGCGCTCATGTCTACAGAAATTCTAAAACTGAGAATGAAGAGAGGATGAAAATAAATGTTCAGTAGAACTACTGCCAAGCATAAGCAAACTCATGAGGCTAATCACTTGTAAGTTCAGATACTGGAACCAGGTAACATTGGCTGTCTATTGTAGTATATCTTTATGAAAATTTTTGCAGCTGGGATTTTTAAACTATTCCAGAAAGAATTACCTCATAATTTCATGAGAATAAGCAGTGCAGGAAATTTCATCACAATAAGGAAATACAAACAAAAATCCTAATTTCTATTAAGCTACATATGTTAAAAACAAAAACAAAACCAGAAACAGAATACTTGCACATTTTTACAAGATAAGTATAGTCATCGGGGGTTTATTGATTGTTTTGGTCCCTTTGAAATCATCTTCAGAGATAGCTGGCTGCCTAAAAACCATAAAAGTTTTGTCAGTCTTGGTTTGAAATCTAAGTGCAATGGTTTCTTTTCCCATCAGGACTTCCCTTCCACCTTCCTGGGGACTGAGAACAGCCTCTAAGATACTGAGTCTTCAGTGTGGCATATTAGTCCACTATTTAATATTTAATAATTTATTTCAAAGGGGTGACTGTTTACAGCTATTTTACAATACCTTAATTGTAAAATGAGTTCATAAGGGTAGGACTGTGACCTACAATTCACTTTGCTTCCTATTTTTAAATCTTCATCACCCTTCATTCACACTTAACTTACAAAACAGAATGTTGCTCAAAAGGCTTTTAGATATGCTGTTTCAGGGTGGTACCAGCTGAGGTACAGATACCAGACTACAAGGCATTTTAAGTTGCCAGATAGAATGTTCATCAGGAGATTATGGGAAAACAAGTTCACTGCAGAATTTAAAAGCCATAGAAATACTCAAAACCTCTGATAACCAACCAGGTTTCACCTACTGCAGTTACAGGTAGTCCCAGACTCTACCTCCTTAAATTATTATGATTATAGCAATATGATATTTTAGTGCTCAGGTAGCTGAGCATTGAAGTACAAAAAACCAAAAGTGCCGAAACTTGCTGAAGCACCAAAATGATTATTAAAAATTCCAAAAACCTCATAAGACTTTACTCACCTTAAAAGGATTGATAATTCAGTATGAAAAATACATTAAGTTTCAAAAAAACCTCTTCGACTGCTATTTTCCATCAGCTGTTCATCAGTTGTGCATGAGAAAGAATCAGAATATCCACAGAGTATGATCAGAGACACTTGCACATTTCAAGAGCTTAGTAGCATTTAGAAAACATCAGAAATATTTAAAAAACCCCACAAAAATATACGAGATGCATGCCCTGATAAGCACAGTTAAAGAATTTAACATTATTGATGCTAGACCGCTTAGATATTAATGCATTTATTACTATACAGGAAAGCTTAAAATCCTACAAAGAAAACACCTTTGAGATTCAAAATTTTATCTGTGCCTAATGTTATGCTGTGTGATGCAGCAAACTGATTTTGTACCTTGGATGTCTCTGTATCACATTGTATTTCAAATTATGGATATATCCATCATTTTATACTGAAGTAAACACTTGGATTAACAACAGCATACATGTGCTCACTCAGGTAGTTTTTCTGTGCTAGTGTACATCAATGGATCAACTTGTTTGGAATCTTATCATGCCCACATGTCCATTTTAGCATACCCTTCATTCTGCACAGGAAGTCACAAAAAATTAAAGACATTTTTGGGAATGTGTGTGACAAACACACAAGCTTCACAGGTAAAATAAATACACTGTAGTAACCCAGCATAGGACTATAATAAATCTGTAAAGCACAGAAAAGTCAAATTTCATTGGGTGATATGGAGCAGTTTTCTTAAAATCCTTAGGAAAAAACATTACTAGTTTTATGTAAATGGGAGGATTTGCCTACTCTTCAGGCAGTTATTTCTCTAGGTTTGTAAAATGATGGCTTTACAAGAACAGTCCCAGTGTCAGACTGAAGGCCAAATCTCAGTATCGTATTTCTTGCCCAGAGCATGCCCCCAAAGGCAGACCTGGTCCGAACTAGTCACATACCAGAAGGATGTGTTCTCTGTGTCATGTCACTGCTCTGTGGATTATTTCCAGCATCCTCCATGTAATTTTTACTCCGAAAGCAAAAGCTAGCATTTCCACTCATAGACTTCTCTTAACTGAAACAGATACCCATGTTCTGTAAGATATGCATGTCCACAACACAATTGCATTGGATATGCTCAGTCTTACTGTCGATCTTACTTTGATTCAACACACTGACACGTCAAAAAGATTTTGAAAGTACATACTCTCCTTCCCCCAAGCAGACATCGTGCAACACTAAAAAAAACAAGCAATTACAATTTTGATTCCACTTCAGGAAAAGAAAGGAAGGTTATACTTGATACTTCAAAAGTAACTTCAGAAAGGCATAATGTAATTATTGCAGCTGGAATCTAGCCAAGGACAATAGAATGCATAAATCTATTCTTGCAAAATGTACCATGAAATGGCCAAAAGTTATCATGAACACAATTTCATTACTCAGCTAAAAGGTAGAAAGCACCCTGCAATTCTAAGCTAGAGTACTTGAGTCAGTATTAACTGCTTGAGAAGTATATCATCCTCTGCACCACAAATCAACAAACCTTTCCACCTTTCTATTCATTGAAGGACTCTCCTACAATAGTAACATACGAAAAATTACATATATAATTTTAAAGAATTAACCCAAAACATTTAAAATGGCCTCAGCTATTTTTAGGATTTCACTATAAAAGGGTTAGAGAGAGATAAACCCTAAAATTATGTGATTATATGAGTGTAGTTCACATATCCATTTTTAATCTTCTTATAGTTCCCAACAAGCACTCAAAAATTTCTAAGTTTACATACAAGCTTGTGTATTTACAAACAAATTTTCTGGAAAAAATAGATGTTAAATCTACTCAGTTACAGGATTGTTATTTTCTTCACTTTCTGGTACACAGAAAGAGCATTGCTTTAACAATTATTTTTTACATTTCAGCTTCTTAATTGTTAATTAGCCATATTGGAAAATAATAACTTCTATCTTTGGTCAAAGTCATCATAGAGATGCAACATAATCATAAACCTGTAAATTGTTTAATATTGAATGTAGATTATTATATCTTTAAACAAATGCACAGAGTGAAATATACAGAAAACAACTTTGACCAAGTAACAATGGGTATTCTATGGATTTTGAAGACCGACAGCACCACTATTGTTAAATTGGAAGACATTTATTTTCCCTATCAGCTGTTTAATGCTTTTTAATTTTTTTGTGGGCCACAGTTGCATAATAAATTCAGCAGAAGAACTTGCCACCAATATCAGACCAGAAGCCATCTCAGAAGAGACTGTTTCTTATATTTCAGTTATTCTATGACTTTAATGGAAATTTTAGTTTCTAAAAACAATTACAAGGAAGTTCTGAATTAAAATATTCATTCTGTTTAGTAATATTAAGCAAGATGGGAAGATTAAGCATTTCCTTACCAAGGCACTATGTAACCTTGAAGAAATGAAAAAAGAACTAAAATGATTAAGCATGTTCTGTTTCCTTGTTAGGGCTCTATTGCTCAGTCCCTTCATACTGTACCACATGTACTTATTTGACCTTACTTCATCCAGTCCAGGGTACACAAAATTTTATTAAAATTTTAAGCTTTTTCTCGTCTTCTAGTGCTCTAGAGCAAGAATGTGCTGAGGGACACTGAACTGTCACCTGGCCTTCTCATACACCAGAGGCTCCTTTACAAAGTAGCACTCAGAATATAGGCACAGTTATAGGATAAGAAATGCATTTCTCTTACCATTGCATGGGAAAATTGGTATGTATTTATTTCACCTTTATATTATTAGACATAAAGCTACATTTTCAGGGAAATAAGCCAGAAACATGAAGGTAAATATGGGGTTTGTGGGGTTTTTTTAATTGCAGGGGAGATGGGATCCTCACATTATACAGTGAATATGAGCCAATTACACTAGTGAAATTAGGTACTGACAGAATTCTTGGAGATGCCATACTAAGCTTTTTCTATAAATTAGCCTATTGGAACTGTACAACAACAATCTCAGCTCTATATGTATTTATTTTTAAATTGGATTTTTCTTCTGTTTCTTAGGTTTTCCAGGAAAAGCTAATAAATAACAATAATAAAAAATATAACCAGCAAGAAAACATTTTTTGGGTTTACAATTTCTAGATCAATTGCACTCTTTCAGGCAACCAACTCCACTCATAATTTTTGGGAGTATTTGGAATGAGTTAGTTATTTGTGATTCACTTCTTTGATAACACTGGAAGCTTTTGACTGGTGTATAAAGCACTGTTACTGAAACAGGAGGCAAAAGGGAAGTTTTAAAAAATTAAATACATCCACATTTTTATGCATACAGCTAGGACATATCAAAATTTGTTTTCAGTTTATTCAGGAATTGGCTCTTCATTACTGCCAGTGCCTAATTTAAATGGAAAACTGAGTTTGTAGATGGTTCTACCTGTGCTTAGCTAAGTGCTGACTAATTTCTTCGCTAAGTCATTTCCGCCTCCTTGCCATTTATGACTCAGTGTTACTGGGATGAAAAAAATTGACAAGGTATTTTATGATGAGTGATACCTGCATCTGCTAAACAGAACATTTAAGACCACCAGAAATGCCTATCACTAATGCACAATAGTCAGGATTCAAATACACTTAAATTGATTAAGGCCTACAGCATGGAAGACAAAATGAAAACATTTTGCCCTAAGAAAAAGAACAGTGACTTCTAATTATGACTTTTTTTTCAGTGAGCATAACACGATAATGATAACAGAGCAGTATGAGCTAAGCTGTGTGAATGAATCATATGAAGTGAAACTGTATTTCATTTTACAGGAAGCATTCGTTTCCCCTTGATCAAATCAGGTCTTTTGCCCAACTTCAGCAACTAAAATCAGAACCCTGAAGAAACAATTAACACTGCCTCCTTATGGCACTTAGGTGGTTTTTTTTACATATTCCCCCAGTCTGCAAGACAACACCCTACATAATAATTATAAACAGTGAGAATGGAAGATTGGTTAGGAATATTTGTTTTCCATTTAATTTCTTGGCACTTCAGGAAATTCAGTACTCTGAGAAATTGTATTTGGCTCCGAGAACACCATATGAAAGCTTTTTTTTTTAATTTTATAATCATACTTCAGCTTCATGCTCTCTCTGACTCGTTTAAATCCTGTAACTGAAGAAATGTGAGAATAGTTACTGTCTCTAAATTCCCTTAACATTTTCATGTCAGCTTTAGTCAGCTGACTTATTTTTTAATCTCTTCAAGAACAAATTTAAGGGTTTTCTTTTTACATCAAGATAATGTAAGGAGATAAAAGAGTATATGTTTTCATCCCTCGGTTTGTCACATTTTCAGAAATAATAAAATACAGTATTAATTTTTTTCTGAGTTTTATCTCTTACAGATTCACATTATAATCTTCCTCAGGGCTTGAGGCAGAGGACTACATCTTATACAAAAAAAACAGTAAATATAGCTTTTCCACAGATTATTCAAGTAGGTAATTTCCCACAAATATTGTACCAGGATACATTTAAATAGGCTTAAATGTTTTTTTACTTCTGTCAAATACTAATAGGCTGTCTACCAGATCCTGATCTAGTGACACCTAGATCTAGCATTAGTTTTCATTTAATTTTATAGGAGTGCAAAGGAATACAATTACTAAAAATTCATATACTTTTACAATGCTAATTATTTAATATATTTGCAATTAAGCATGTTTATTTGAATTTGCAAAGCATAGTACTGGAGAAGGGATCACTTTGTTTATATTTCTCATGAGCAAAATTTTAAGAGCTGAATTCACTAGTCACCTCAATTCAATTCCTAGTCTGCATGAGTCTAATAGTACTAAATGGCTGGGCTCCTGAAACAATTTCTATTCACGTCAACTCTGCAGGCTACAGATTCAAAACCAGTGAAAGGTAGTTTGGCCTCCTAGCAACTTCTGGACCTTGAACTTTACTGACATCTCCTGGGTTTTTTTCAAGGTAAATCTTGTGGTGGTCTCCACCCACAATCTAGCAAAACATTTCCGTGCTGCAGTAAGACACCTGGCTAAGAAACCTGTTCCCGTTAAAATACAAGAATTCCCATCTTATATTCTGAATAGAGTTTTGTAGAGTATGCAATATTAAAGTTAAAAAGGCTTTGTGTATTTTACCTTCAAAAACTTCCTAGCAAAATAGTATTAAGAACAGATCTTTTCAAATTGCGAAAAGAAACAGAAAAGATAAAAATACAAAAAGTTGCCTGAATATTTTTTTTATCTGATTGAAATTTGAGATTAAAATCTGATAAAATTTGAGGAGCTGCAGTTCTTTTACATTGACCCATCGTAACTTAAAAAGAGTCTTTAAATATCTTGTCTTGGAAGTCGTACTCAACCTAATTATACTCTGAATATTGCTCTTTGTCACTAGGCTGCTGCTTACCCATTATAGCCCTCATTTTCATGATGAATCACAATTGGCCAAAACAGTAATGTAAGTGCAATGTATGTTCTACCCTCCCTCTTTATGATTAATTCTACTAGTGGTACAAATTTGCATGAATGAATGTCAGTGCATTTTCTGCCCTGAACATTTCCTGCTGGCTTCAATTCAGCCCTGCTGACATTTATTACAAATAATAGCTAAATATTCTTGATTTAATGGCTGTGGTGGCCCCACATCTGAAGGTGATGTCTGTAATAAAAGCAGACAAGACTAGGTTATAAAAAATACTAATCAGATTGTGTTTGCACATACAATGGAGAGGCCCCACAGACATAGCAGCAAAATGGAATGACAGCTTTTAAATGCAGCTGCTGAAAGTCAAGGGTTCAAGAACATATCAGGTGCATTATTTTTTGTGCCTCTCCATTCTTTTACCATCTCTCTGAAGCACCTGTGACAACAATAAGATCATAGTCAAGGCAAAAGGGTCAAAGTTTCCATTTTGATCCTCTTTCCACAATTAGCAATAAATACCATAAATCACAGTGTAGTCATACCTACTGTCATTGTTAATTCTTCTACGAGAAAAGCATGAGAAGTTAGAGGGACTTGTCACAACTGAGTCAGAGCTACATCTTCAGAGTCACATTTATCTTAGGTTAAAATGAATCATATTAAAAACCTCAATTCTCCCCACCATGTCCCCCCAAAATGCAAAAATAATCTTTATACAGGGGAAAAAAATATGTTTCTCACCAGAAGTACTGAGCAGACAAGAAAATAGCTGAAGAAGTTTTGCAAGATGTTCACATATACATCATATAGAAAGACTGGAGAAAACATAAAAAGAAGGATACTAAACAGGTTTACTATTAAGGACACAAAGAATTTTCCCCTTGACCTGTGAATGAGCAGCTGCTATGCAGCAGGGATGACAAAGGTTAGCAGAGTCATTTTAGGTTTTAATCAAGCAGTGCTACCATCTCCAGAATATTCTAGAAAGGATCCTAGAGCACCCAAATTAAAATTGGTAAGGACAGTGCCTGTAAGGCTCTGATGGGGGTGATGGGGAAATAAATCATACTAATCATGTTGTTTAGAGGTGTCTCACTGTATCTTTGCTTCTACTTAGTATTATCTCCATGCAAATGGTTTAAGAAATTTTCTTCATCACCTTCTCAAGGACTAGAGGCAGGACTGGCCTGTTGATCTGGACTTACCCTTTCCGAGGATGTATCCCATGGGATTCTTCCAGGCATATCCCTGAAGAGGCAAACACAGAGCTGTTGTTTGGCTTTGTGTCTTTCTTCCCCTTTTGAGATCATGAACTCACAACCTTATGGTCCCTGTAGCCAAGGCTGCCCTTGACTTTCACATCCATGACCAGTTCTTCCTTGTTCATAAGTAGCAGGACCAGCAGAGCACCCTGCCTTCTTGGCTCCTCAATCACCCATCATTCACATGCTCTAGAAAATCTCCAAAGCTGATTGAACCCTTTTGTTTTGTCCCTCCAAAAGATATCAGGGTGGTTGAAGTCCCCCACAATGACCAGGGCCTGTAAATGATGTTTCTTCCAGTCATCTGAAGAAGGCCTCAGCTACTGCTTCTTCCTGCTAAGGAGATCTGTAGAGGATATCCACTGCAGCAGCAACCACACTGGTCCACCTGCTGACCTTCATCCATCCACAAGCTCCCATCTGGCTCCTTACCTATCCCTGGACCCAGCTCCATGCACTCCAGCTGCTCTCTCACATAAAGGGCAAATCATTCTCCTCAATTTCCTCATCTCCTTCCTAAGGAGCCTGTATCACTCCTGAAACAACAGCCCTCCTTGCTCCTTTATCTAGAGCCACATCAATGACACTCCTTAACCTTTTAATGAGACTACTCTCTTCTACTAATTACATAAAATATTTTTTTTACAGGAAGATCCATATACAGGTTATTGTCCTGTCGTGTTTTGGGTATCAATAACAAAATGTTTATCACCATTTTTCAGTAATAAACAGGACTTATAAGAAAGTGTATCTTTACAATTGACAAAAAACTAAATGGTTTTGTTTAAAAGCTCCTTTTTCCTTTTATTTTATAATGAGGACACTTAAGAATCTATAATCATCTATTTATATAAGCATAAATAACACTAATCTATGCATATTTAGAATATTTTTATATACATACAACTGATGTATCTAGGTATCAGACATGTACAACATATAGTATTACCTAACAGCTTTTTCTCATCTACTGTTCATGTCAAAATAGTGTCCTGTACCCTGTTTTTCTCTTCCCTTACCAACTTGTGAATTCACAGCAATACTTTGTTCTTAATTAATTTACCAGGAAAGACTTGTGCACCAATAATTCCTCTTGCAGATAAGAACTTCTAGGAGCAGGGCTTGTTTTATCTATATTTATCTCCTGTCTAATGCAACTCTGTTTTGTATTTTCTGACAAGCACCAAATAAGGAATGTCCACATCAGAGATTTTAATTACTTGAAATCTTTTTTTTATTGATCACAGGCAGCAAAGCAGCTCTCGTGTTAAACTTTCAAAATGTCAATTTAAGTTATGAATAGAGTAATCTTTTTTAGCTCTATTGCTACAGATGATACCTATTGCATTATATTACTGTTACAAAAAGTGTTTTAATTGTATACCAAAAATGTGCTTCAGAATTGCTGTTATTTATGAGAAGAGCTGCATGACTGCTTATAGACAGTCTAAGCAGATCGGGACATAGGCTTAGACATTTTGTTGGGGCAAACAAAATGTATTGTATTTGTTCAGATTTTTATGCCAGCCCCTCTCATTGAGATTCTGCACGGACCTCACATTTTTATGTAGCAGAGGCCAGAATGAAAGGCAGTGGCTGCATATAAAAACATGTCTGCTGAATGGCATTTAGACAGAATACAAGCACCTCACATGGCTAACATGAAATTTGACAAAAATTTACCTTTAGATCAGGAAGATACTAGCAGTGTTCTACTACCTCTGTAAATGGCTTCACATCATTCCCACTTCATCAGGGAAGAGTGACCTGTACCTCACTGGACATGCAGTAGTTTGACATTACATAATTCCTTTACATGGCATAGTAAAGAGGAAGCAGAGATTGTGAATTGTTATATCCTCGGAGTTTTGATAGCTCACAGTCAGCGACTGCTAATAAGAAGCTTCAGAACATATATTCCTTGACACAAGGTGCATACAACCTTTCTCTCGGGATTTACAAAAATAAGGATTCTGGTGGATTCATGATAACATTCTGAAACATTTCTACAGAAAGCAGTGCCACTGATGCACTCGCTTAGTACATAAGAGCTGGCAAATGAAAAAAATTTGGTAACTTGACATGTTGGTGTTTTTTTATTGTTTAAGCAGTGTACATTTTCCAGATTCTAAATCAAGTTCAAATCAAAGGAGAGAAAGATTACCTTCTGGCTACTGGCCCAGTGACCTATCCTGAACACTATTTTTCCTCCTCTGTGTTTCATCATCAAAAGCAGAACAGATTGGGTTTATTCTCCATGGAATTTCTATGATAAGCAATCAAATTTATAATAATTTGGATGACCTGTGATACTATTCATGTTCTTAAGGCTTTGCAGGATTAAGGTTTAATTCCACATTACTTCAAGGTTATATAAGGTCCTTAATTAATTTCATTAGCACTTTAATGGAGGATTTAATTTTTTATTCTCTCTTTTCTATTTTTTTTATATTTTGCAGAACATTTATGCAACTGTGCATAACTGAAAGAAACACTTCTATAGAAGTCTTCAGAAAGTCAAAGTCAAATAAAGAACACTAAATTCTTTAGCGAAACCCACAAAGGAAAAGAAAAATCAAAACCAAAAAATGCCAATATTTTCTTTAAACAAAAATATTGACAATGTTATTTAAACTAAACACAAGTGCACATTAAGAACATTTTCTATTTGTTCTTGGACTGGAAATTAAATGTCTACATTCTTCCTCATAACATTGCCAAAGGCAAGTCAGTTACTAACGAACAAAACCTTGTGATGTGTTCTTAAGTAGCTTGTCATTACATCTGTTGTTATATTAGGTACAACATAATGCCTGTGTGCTCATTAAGTCCACATTTTACAATATGGCACATATGTTATTTCTCTCCAAAAACCTGCAAGCCAGGTGGGAAAAGTCAATAGCTTTCACGACATTGAACATTCCTACCACAATATGCCAGCTTTGTGTTTTGCATTGTCTGCCTTTTATGCAGAAAATCAAATTGCCAAAGCATCCTTTTGCTTAAAGCTGTAAACACATAGAAGATCACAGTAAACACTAGCTCTGTCACCAGTGACACACACGTAGCAGGTGTCTACAAATGTCTTCTTAAGATTTTTATTTTGAAAGGTCCTTCAAACAAAAACAGTCATGTATATAAATTAGAACCATTGCTTGCCAAGGTCTGCAAATGTATGCCACTCCTGAGGGCATAAGACTTTTTCCCATTGTGTTGACTGTGTCTAATTCTTCTCTGATATATTCAGACCATTTACCTAAAAAAAATAGAGAAGTATTGGAAAGGAGGGCACTTCTGCCAACCCATTTGCTCAATTAAGAGTATGTGAAATTTGCAATGCAGATCACAGTTCAAAATTTCTGCAAATATCTCTCCCAGACCAGGTTCAGAAGGGCCGGTAACACTGAATCTAAACACATCAATTATCTGTAATACATCTGAAGGTGGCAAACTTGAGCACAAGGAAAGACTTGGAATAAGCTAACTGGTATAACTAGAGAGCATCAGGTGTCAAGCATTTAATTACAAGAAAATAGTTCCTAGTGAAATTCTGAAAGCTTAAAGATGAGAGCAGCTCTCTGAGATCTTTTTTTCAAGGTTTGCCAGTCTACATGTTTAAAAGTAATACCAGGAAAAGTTTTTCTGTTGAGACTGACAATTTTGAAGGACAAAAATATCACAGCAAGAATCCATCACTATTTCCACCTTTGAAATCAGAAGTCACAGAAGGTTATTTTAAAACCAATGGATGGAGGGAAGAGATGAATTAGAGAACTGGCATTTAAAATATACATTTTAGAAGTAAAACCTGTGTTTTCATCCCAGCAAGGTGGTGTCAGATGTGCAGTAAGGTGCGTCAGTTTTTACACAATAAAACTCTCTGAGACCAAAAATGTATGAACAGAAAAATGTATCATTCTTGAAAGTTTATTCTACTTCAAATGCATTTAATACCACAAGTGTGATACCACATATGCACACACAATTTCAGGTTAGTCAGTTCACTATTGGTCTGTATTTGATGAAGTAAAAGCCATCATTCTCAGGAAGGAGTATTTCCAGTCTTGATCTGCATTGTTAATATCAGTAGCAATGAAATTCACTTCAGTCCTTTTTATTTATAGTTAACATTATCGGTGCAAAGACCGGTAGTTCTTTGTCAAGTCAGTGCCACATTAGCCTAGTGTTACCTCAGTCCATGAATCAACAGCCTAACACCAGCCGACAGCTATGCAAGACAATTTCCTTGCCAGCAAAACCAGTGAAAGTGCAAATGTGTGAAGGCTCCCACTTTAATAGCGTAAGTAGAATTAAGCAGATATAAATAACAGACTTTCTGTTAATTTCCTATTAATAAAGAAACAGCTACAATGTCAGAAGAAACCACACTGCAAATCATTCTAAATGTCCTTGGACAAATTCTCCAATAATGCCATTAGCTGTTCAGAGCCACTCAAAACAGCCATGAAATAAGAAACAAGATTCCCAGAAATCCTAAATACAATTCCCCTCTAATATCTCTTAGTTAGGGCCACTGCTGTCGTTCTTTAAAAAACAGAGCAGAAAAGCAAAAACTCATTCAAAAGCAAAGCTCTATGATGCAAAGCCATGTTAACAGAAATTTTCCTGTAAATCTAGATGGAGGCTCTCTCAGATGAAACAATTCCATTCTGTTTCTCTGGGGCTTCAACAGCTAAAGAAGAAACATATTCACAGAAAACACAGACAATAAAATATACCTGCACTTAACAATCAGCTGATTTTTAGCTGATAGATAGAAACTAATGCTTAACGAATGCAAAGTTCCCAGTTCAGTGTTCCAGTGGCTAAACTGCATAGACTATTTCACAATCAAAAGCATGTCATGTCTTTTGATGATCAGGCTTCCACTTTAAAGCTAAGCAGCTGTAATAAAAAGCTGATAAGGCCTCAAAGAATGAGGACACTGAAGACCGAGAGGCTAAGCCTTTCTGCTTTTTTCCTTGTACCATCTTCATATCTTACCTTTTGAGGCATTGTTCCTGAATGGGCATGCAACCCATATACAGAATTTTGGGAAAATGGTGTAAACAGAATACCTGTAGCTGTTTTCTTTCACCACGGTTGCACAATAACTTAATGTTATTGCATTGAATTGCTATATATATTCAATGGTATTAGTGGCTCTGTAAAGATACTGCAATAGTTAATGAAAATATTATCCTTATTCAAGGGGATTATATTAAGGTTAGTAGTTTTCTAAAATCTGGATGAATCTTCCTCTTTATTAGCAGAAGGTGACGAACATGAACCTTTACATTCTACACATCAAACTCCACTTTGGGAGGGTTCGGTGTTGATGACTTGTACTTATCCTAATACAGTTATTTATTTCCATAGCAGCTTTTTAGAAATTAACATGCCGTACAGTTCAGCCAGTATTTTAGGAAATAACATTTTTCGATGACAACACATTGTACATGAGTCATTCCATCTCCCACATTTGCTGCATTTGTGATTGGTCTATTTTGCATCAATTAGCTCAATTCAAAAACATTCAGCAACAGGTTGATTGTACCTTTAAGTCAGTCAAAAGAACTTACTGGTTTTCCTCACTAAGCGACAAATCCAGTTCCAATTATTAGTTTACTTACAGTCAGTCTTCAATAGATATTGATAGTTTCTTGGCCTTATCAGATGCATCCAATTAACATGGCAGGATACATTAAAACAATTTTAAATCACCAAATTACTATCAGCTAAGTAAGTGGTGGCAAAATACAGCTATTAGAATTTTGTGCCATTAGATGTCTGTTTACAGAGGGCTGTGTACCTAATAAATCATCCATTATGTGGGAATTTGTGATGCAGCATATTATTAAGAATAACCACTCTACTCTCCAGCACAATTTTTAATTCACTTCAGCTGACAAAATTAGAATTCCAAAATGTCTAAGCTCCTTGTTTAGCATGGGTACACTGTCGAGCTTAACAACTAACTCCAGCAGCTAATATTTGCAGAAAACCAACCATGACCCAGGTAATGGCAAGGTAATAACAAGACAGCGACAGCCTAAATCCTTTGGTTAAGAATGACATAATGTTTGCTGTCTTGTTCTCACTCTCTCTGTCCTTCCCAACCACCATATCTTCCAACAAATTGAAGCTTCATCACCTATAAAGCTGCGTATCACTCCATTGCTTTCAAACACTGAATGGGCAATAGCAGTAAACACTCACAGCTGTGATATGCTTCTCTTTCCATCTTTGAGCAGCACAAAAAGACTGAATCCAGAATTCTCAGTCCAGCCTCACTTACCATTCCATATCCTTGAAACTACATTGGTATTGATTATCATATTATATATTCTTTTTCAAAACCCTTCTAAATTTAATGTCTTTCTGATTAGTCAATCCTGGAAGAAATGACATTCAAATATACCTCCATTGTGCTAGGCCAATTTACCTCAGGTCAAATTCTGCACTATTTACAAACAGCTCACATATATGTTTTATTGTAGTTCTGCTGGGAAAAAAAAAAAGAGAAGAAAATAAAAAAGAGGCAGGTTTTAAAAATACTGCAAATTGTTAGATACTACCCAACATTCTTCACTCAGAGCATATAAAGCACACGTCTTTTTTAACAGAAATATTTCAAATTCCTTCTTTGAAGGGATGTTTTCTGTCATCATTACAGGAATGCAGTTTACAGTACTTACAGGTAGAAAAGTGTTTTGTTTCATAAGGAGGAAAAAATGTGCCTTAAGGCTCAGTACTTCATATGGCTCCTGGACACTGCATG
Source organism: Dicrurus megarhynchus (assembly GCA_013399195.1). NCBI lineage: Eukaryota > Metazoa > Chordata > Aves > Passeriformes > Dicruridae > Dicrurus > Dicrurus megarhynchus. The sequence continues at coordinate 279,319 of VXAD01008064.1, forward strand.
GTACCACTTTCCACCAAAAATTGAACACATAAAAAAGTAAATCATGTGTCAGAGGCTTTGACAACTTTTATTTGAACTGATCATAGAATGATCTGACATAGATTGATGCAGTGTGCTTACAGTACACTTACAGTATGTTAAGGTTCAGTTGAGCTACACCACACAAGGGCAACAACATTCAGTTAACATACGGATATGTGGTGCTCCACTAACCTTCCGCACTGGAACATTTGCTGCAGCCATATGCCACTGAGGAAGGTTCCCATCATGGAAAGAATCTGGGCATAATGCAGCAGTGGTACCTATCAACACTGCAGAAAAACAACCTGCTGCTTACCCACATACCTGTAGAAAAAGCTGGTGATGCAACTTCAAGAACTGAGCTGAGGCATTTTTACCTTTTTTTTTTCCTTAACAGTGACAACATAAGGACAGCTGTCTACAAACGAGTTTTAGCATCACAGAAGTGGTTAACACACAGGCCAAGAGCAGAAGCTAAATACAACAAGGTTAGCTAATCAATAATCTGTTTCCATCCATACCTTTGATTCTTCCAGTATGAGAGATACACAATCTTGCATTGCCTGAGAAATCACCAGGCAGTTTTGTAGTGGTGGTTTTCTAAGCAGCAGGTGAGAATACCCTTGGGAGACTTGCACATTGTGGGAGAACGGCTTGCACTTGGCCAGCTGCACAAATAAGAACAAGTGGAACAGAGAAGTGAAGATTCATTCTGGTGTGATAGGTTGGTTACTCTAAAATCCTTAGTTATATTCAGTACTAAAGGCTGAAATTAATATCTTAAGAAAAATGTCAATTTTCATTACATGTCTATAGCTACCCAGGTACAAAAAAAAAAAAAAAAAGACCATTACATCCCACAACAGCAAGGTTTTGGTACTGGCGAGGGGTGGTAGTGCAGAGGTAGCCTCTGTGAGAAGAGGCTGGGGCTGCTCTGTACTGGACACAGCCAATTCCAGCCAGCTGCAATAGACTCACTGCAGGGACAAGATGGTGGTGCCTCTGTGAAAGTATATTTAATTCAGAGGAAAAAGATAATGGACAGGTAGAGGGAGGAAAAAGCTAGAAACAGCATGTAAGAGAATACTGAAAGGGAGGAGATACTCCATCACAGAGATGAGATTTTCCCACAGCTCATGGAGCAGGCAAATAGATTTGTTTCCTGAAGTAACCGACCCTGGAGCAGGAGAAATGTCTGAGGAGCAGCAGCAGAGAGAAATTGCCAAGTACAGAATACAGCCCCATTCTCATCCTCAACCCCCTCTCCTGTGCCATGAGAGGTGTTGGGAGTGAAGGAGTGAAGCTGAATGTGCAGAAACACATGCAATACATTAAAATTTGTCTTCTTGTTTCCCACTACCTGAATCTATTTAATTGTGAGTACACTGAAGTAATTCTTTCCAAGTCAAGCCTGGTTTGCCTGTGCCAATAATTGTTAAATGATCTCTCTGTCTTTATCTCAATTTGTAATTTTTCTCTTCCTAGTTTCTCCTCCCGTCTCACGGAGGGGAAAGTGAGAGAGAGGTTGTGTGCATGGCCCTTAGCCAGAGCTAACTCTCCACATATCCACAGACTGAAAGACAGGCTGAGGTTTGGGCTCTTGTCATGTGTCTGAGACAGTAAGTCTGGGCAAAGACCTAGCAGAAACTGGTGCTTGACTGAAAGACAATGAATTACTAGTTGCATTTTAGGCTAACCTTGAAAAAGAAGCCTCTGAGTCTTTCTTTGTTGGTAATCCTGATAATTTCTAGATTTTTAGTTATTTATTATGACAGCATTAGCACTTACCCTCTTGATACTTAGTTCCAGTATATGTGCGCATAATGGCTGCATTTTTCCTTTATTTGTCTTTCTTTGCTAAATTCCTTAACAGTGCACTAGGATAGATCCACTTTATTGACAGACACACATTCAAAACATGTTTCCACCAGGCACACTCTTGCACTTTACCTTATGCTCACTATTGAAATTCAAGGTATTAATAAGAATATGTTTACAATATTGGGGGTTGAGGGAACTAATCCAAGAAGAGAGGAGAAGTACTGAGAGTCAGGAGAATATACTTCTGACATACTCAGAAGAAGCATTCTTTTTTAATTAATTTCTTGCTGTAGTAGTTTCCCTCCACTAACAATAGCTGGCAATTTCCACGTGCTTTTCAAACTACCTTCACAGCCAGAAAGTATCTCACCATGTTAGAGATACATCTTCTATCTCTCTGACTCCAAGTACACTGACACCCAAAACTTGCTGTTTCAGAAAGGGTACTTGAGCAGGATACACCAACATGGCTATGATTCAATGAGGTATAACAATTTTTGCATTGTAAATAAATTTATGGCATTTGTTAATGGTTCACTGAACTTCCAGGGTTTTCTGTTTTCTTGTGTTTAATTCCCTGAAGTTGGAATGTCCCTGAGAAGTCTAAGAAGTTCAGGATGGACATTCTGGTGAATATCAGAAAGAATGCCATCCTCTTCCCTATGATATAAATATTGATATTGAAGAGTCCAAAGGTGGGAAAAATCTCACTTGTGACAGGTAACAAAATGACTGCAGTAAAAAAGACAACATGTCAAGTTGAGGTGAAAATATTCACACACTGAACAAAAGGATATCCATTTTCATGACGGCAAGTTGCAAGAAAGTAACAGAAATTCAGCATGTGGTGTTTTACCCTAGAGCAACCAAACCTGAGCACCTTCAATAAACACAAGATGACAAGAAAACTAAACATATAGATGCATCGCACCAGACATTTTCAAGGCAATCAAACCACATATTTACCTGAAAGACTACATTACCTTCCCTGCTACTTTAACAAAAAAAATAATCTAATATAATTCCTAAAGCTCACTGAGGTCTGTATAACTTCTTCAGGAATTAATGGCTCTGAAGGTTCACAGTTTTGAAAGAGAAGAATTTTCACTGTCAAAACCAAGTACCTGGAGGTGACAATAAAATTCTCAGAATTAGCTTGTCGTTTTATCTATGGGCATGCTTTCAAATATACTACATATAATTGATTATATCAGCTAAAAGGAATGTTTCCTTATATTTCATCACAGCTTCTCGCTGAAGTACCCAGAAAAATTCCGACTGAGCCAGCAATACAGCTGACAGATAAGCTGAAAGAGGTATGGAGAATGCAAGTATGAGAGGATTTCACTACTCAGTGTTTGTTTCTTCACAGATCATAGTAGGGAAAAATAATTAATTGCCATTTGCATCAGGGAACACTCCACTCAAAATCACAATATTAAGACCACATTAACACAGGATATCCCATAACTGCATCATTGTGGCATCCTTCTATCTGATCCTTACAGATTTATCCTTACAGATTTTTTATTGTTAGAAAAAAAAATTCCCATTTTTAAGTCTTTTAATAAAGTCTTAATTCTTGCTGTTCAATCTTATCAAAAAGAAGAACACATTACTCCTTGGCAGAAGCCTTTACAGTAGTTGAAGACTGTCAGCTCATATTCACCACTCTACATATCTCTAAGCTAAACATCTTCAAGCTGTTCGGTTTTTCCTGATAGTTAAGGTTTCTTCTTGACCCCTTGAGGGAAAAGTTCAGTTTTTCAGAATGACTTTGAATTTCACTTCATATTCCAGTGTGCTTGTAGCCACTCCTAAACTAGTGACATTGGCAAATTCAGTAGATACACTCTTCATCATCTTTTAGAACAGCTTGCAGATTTATCTCCTAACCTCTGTATTGGAATTCAATTCTGTTTGTATGCTCCTGAAACAAATAAGACTTCTTGTCTTTGAGAATACAATTTGGGCTCTAAAGACTAAATATGACAAATATTTGTAGGAAACAGCTAAGTAGCAATGGAGAGCCCCCTAGAAATTGTAATTTTACTTGGAACGTACACAGGTGTTAGCTAAAGAGTGAATAGTTGCCCCCATAAACTCATTTGCTAGATTTATAAGTGTATATTCACATATTAAACTTCCTAAATTATTTTGGGGGTAAAATATAAATCAATATTACCATCTATTAAATATGTAAAGAAATCTGGCCATTATATTAATACCCATTCCCTGATTTTTAATATATAAAAACTGCCAGCACTTAATCATAAAAATCATAGAATGGTTTGGGTTGAAAGGAACCTTTAAGATCTAGTCCCAGACTCCCAGCTACTAGAGCAGGATGCTCAAAGCGCCATCCAGCCTGGCCTGGAACACTTCCAGGGATGGGGTATCCACAGCTTCTCCGGGCAACCTGTTACAGTGCCTCACCATCCTTAGTCACCTTAACCTCATTACTTCTATTCCATGTTAAACGCTATCACGACTCTATTCTTTAATGTAATTATTCAGCTGTTTGCTAGCTTAAGCACTGATCCTCATTTTCAGTTGTATTACCTATGAAACTTATGTCTTTATCATTAATGAAGTCAAATAATACAATTGTCTTAATTCATCTATTGCTTTATCTAAATATGGTCACAACTTTAAAAATCACTGGTATATGGATTTGTACAGCTTGGGTTGTTGATGGAAAAAAATTACTGTTTTTTAAATCACTGGGGATCCAAATTAAGCAGGCTACTACAAATATGCATGTGGAAAGTTTCACTAGACATTGTTTGCTCAATAAGTATTACCTACTGCAAACAAAATTAAATTCACAGAGAAATGTAAAGCCCTATCTACTGTCAGCTAGAATATCATTTAAATGATAATAATTAATTTTACACTTCATATTTAAAGATAGTGAGACAATCCCCTCCCTTCCCCAGCTGGTGATGCTGGGCCTGATGCTCCCGAAGACAGGGTTGGCCCTCCTGGCTGCCAGGGCACTGCTGACGCAGATCCAACTTGCCACTGACCGGGACCCCCAGGTCCCTTTCTGTGGCACTGCTGACCAGCATCTCATTCCCCAGTCTGTCCATACATCCAGGGCTGCCTCATCCCAGGTGCAGAATGAGGAACTTTCCCATGTTAAACTTCATACACTTAGTGATTGCCCAGTCCCCTGATTTGTTAAGGTGTCTCTGCAGGGCCTCTCTGCCCTTCAGAGTGTCAATAGCTCCTCTCAGTATAGTATCATCAGCAAACTTACTATCTTTTAATGCCATAAGTATTACGAAATTAATGGCATTTCATTTCCATTTATGATATTCAATGACATTTTTGTAAAGATCTACTACTTTAAATCTCTGATCAACAATACTGTTAAATTCTCTGTATTACCATTAGGACCACGCACGATAAAAGAAAACAACATTGACTCAATCCACTAAAAGGTTTCCTTAGCAATATTGCTTTCTCTGAAGGAAGGGTGTGTACTTCTTAAATAGAAAAGAAAAAAAATCTTGGCAATTTGTTCTGTTACTGTGAATCAAAAAACCTGCAGGCTGTTTGATTGTCTTTTGATCCAAATCTACTCTGTAGACAAGAAACAAGTACACAAGATGGAAGTCCTTCTTTTTCTCTGCCTCAGAGCTCTTTTGGGTTGGATTCATACTTCATTTCATCAGTTTTCTGAAGTCCAACAATAAGCTATGATTCTGTGTCTCACCATCACTCCCCCTTCAGCATACAATCTGCTTCTGACTTGCCTGTCTCAAACATACCACTGTATCCCCTCCCAATAAACTGTTTAAAGAAACTATGTCAAATAAAGTCCCTAGTCTGTCTCTGACCTCCCAGCAGCACATTTATCTATGTTGCATTAATGGCAAACACTGGGCCTCAGTTCCTACTTCCCTGACATCTATAACCCCCTACACGACAGGGGAAATACAACCAACTTAACCAACAAGAACCACAAAAGAACTTCCTGTGGTAGGTACAAGGGACAGACACGACTATCCAATGCCACAATGGTCAGTCTGCTGCACCCTGGAAAGTTACAAAGACTTTGGGTGAGTTCTTCTACCAGAAACATAAACAACAGCACAGAGACCTTTACAATGCAGTCCAGCAGTGTGCTTGACTTCTAAGACAGGAAAAGAACGAGGAACCCAGGCCTTAGAGCTGTAAATTATACAAAGAAAGAATGGTTGCTGCTCACTAGGACCTACTAATGTGGTACAGCTCATATCTACACTGCTGAACTTCCTCGCTCTCAAAAACAACAAATCCAGTTGGAAATACCCTATGATAAATACTCCTCAGTCTTTTTATTCAGTAAAAACCAAGCTGGAAATTAAACCCCATGCAACCACTCCCCTTCTCCTACCCCCTCAGTGACACAGACAAAGGTCAGAATTTATGGGTTAACAATTTACTGAAAACAGCAAACAGAAAAGAAAATAAACAGTAGCATCAACAATACTACTAACACCAATATATAAAAGAGAGTGACCACATCCAAAATGTTCACTGAACCAATGTGACAGCTGAGACCCCCACACCACTCTATTCATCATTTGCTCCACCGGAAAAGAAACAAAATGTCCCCAGACCCACTCTGCAGCACGTTTTTCTTCCACTTGAAGCCATGCCCCCTTCTCAGAAGAGAGACTCCTCTTCCACTTCCTATTTCCACACCTAATAGATGATGTGAGTGGTATAGAAAAACAACCCAGACACGCCACACAGCTCCAGGCTCCAGCCCCTCTCAGCTGCAGTGAAAAATTAATCCTGTCCTTGGCTTAAATTAGGACACTCAGACACACATCTCTTCAGCACCACACGTGTCAAACTCCCCATAGCTTTTCATAAAAGCCGCACATCAGTATACCCTACAGGCAAATAATAACGTGCCCTATACCACGCCTTGTCAAGGTTTGTCACCTCTGTTGGGTACACAGTATCAAATACTGCTGCTATACATCAAAAATGTAACTTTGCCAAGGCCTTCTTGCTCCTGATTTTCAACTAGATGCCTTGTGTTCTCAAGCCTCCTTTACTATCCTCTTTAATAGGAAAAAACCCTTCATATCTAGCCAGGAGATGGGGCCCTCCTGTGGTTGATTTCTAAAAGAAATTCTCTTATCTGATGCTGTCAACAATGCAAAAGTCCCCAAGGGAGACTTATTTAAGGCTCTGCTAACAGCCTCTCCCTCCCATAAATCACAATCCATAGTGTTGGCTGTTCCAGAAACTCAGATAGTGTCTCCATTGATCAGATCCCAAAATAGAGCTCCTTAAGAGTAAAGAACACAATTTTTACTCTAAGTGAAAGAGACAGACTGTGCCACAAGGATACATGACATTAATGATAAAAGCAGAAGAAAGGATAAGGCCCTCTCTCAGGTTCTATACCCTGGCCTGGCATAGTCCTCTGGAGGAAGAAACATCCTAAAACTATGCCCTATGGCAGGGTCTGGGAATGTCTCCCAGTTGAAGATCCCAACCCCTCAAAATGCTACAAGCATATGTGTAGCCTGCCCTTACTTAGTGTGTGGAAGTGTGTGATCATCACTCTTGAAAAGGGAGGCAAGCCAGTCTTGGCATAGGCAGTGATGAATGAAGAAGAAAGATCTAGCCAGACCTGAACTCCATTTCTCACTCAGTTTCTTGCAGACTGTAAAGAGGGTGGTCATCTCCCAGCCTCCTCAGTACTACAACTCTGCTTTTTGCTTTCCAACAGTGAAAAATCCACAAATTACATCACAACCCTTCCTAAGAATGGCATTTGTAGAGCATGACGCCAAAGGTGCATCTGGCAGGCCCTGGGGAATGACAGAAGGCCTGCTGGGATGATTGTAGAGCCACGCCAGAAAGAGCACGCCAAAGCAGCACAGCCTTATCTATTCTAGTAATTGAGAGCATTTCTTCTTGTTCTCCTGAGCCATCCGGGGTGGGGCTTCCTCGGGAGAGCGGCAGGGCGATTTAAAATGGCCCTAGGGAGCGTGGTGACTCGGAGCGGGCAAACAGGGGCGTGGCACGTCTCTGAGGGCGTGGCACGGCAGTTTGCGTGGCAGTTCATGCAGGCAGGGCTGCAGGCAGGGCTGCAGGTTTACTGCTAGTGGGATTTTTAGTTTGATAATTGTTGTTTTCTGGTGGTTGGTTCGTACTGGGTTTTGGTTTTTATTAGTAATGGTCTTTACACAATCAAAAACTGGAGTTACTACAAGTGTATGTAGCCAAGTAGAACCCTCCAAAAAGGATGTGTCTGTCCAGACCCATTCCTGTGCGGAGTGTTTGAGATTATCAGCGGTACCAGGGGGCGTTGCAGAAGAAGCATGCTTGCGGGGCAACCAGGTGAACAACCTGCTTTCA
>VXAD01008065.1:0-161840 GCA_013399195.1 Dicrurus megarhynchus
CGGAGTCCCTGGAGTGGAAGCAGGGCGAAGTCGCGGCCGCAGGTGAGGGGAGGTCCCGGCCCGGCGCGGGGAAGGTGCCCGCTCGTTGTGCGTGTCCGGAGCCACCGCACTGAGCTGGGGCCGTGGCTCCGGCTCCCTCCCCCCGCGGGCGTGTTCCCCCTTGGCGCCGTGTGCTCCTCACCGAACTCGCGGGGGAGGCCGTGGGCTTCTCAGGCAGGAGGAGCGGGAGCGGCACTGCCGGCAGGGCTGAGGCGACAGGAGCGGCCGGGGCCCCGCAGGGTTCCGTGGTCGCTCTGGGTGCGGGCGGCGGAGGCTGCGGCCGCAGCGGTGCCGGTGCCGGCAGACGCCCCGCCGCCCGCCTCTTGCCGGCCCTCGGGAGGCTCGTGAGCACCGGGCTCCCACCGGCTGCCTCCCGTGTGAAAGGCTGCCTGCCTGCTGGAACCTGGCAGTGAGGTGAAACGCGCTCTTGGAGCAAAACGTGGGAAGGAAGAGTCTGGCATGAGCTGCCTGTTCTTTATTTATTAGTTACTCGGTCACAGTTGCTTGAGGGATCAATGGAAAATAGTCTCTGGAGGGGACTTGGTTAGACCCAGCTTTCCTGCAGGGGAACGCAGCAGCTTTTAAAATGTAACCTTTGTCATGTAAAGGTACTTCCATATTTCAGGCAGGCTAAAAATACAGTTGTGCTCAAGTCATGCGCCATGTTGTAGCATATTGAAAACTTCATTTATCCTTGCCTAAGCACTTACTGAATTTTGGAAAAGAACCGTACAGTGCTAATCAGCTCTTATTTCCTTATGTGACGTTTCATTTGACCTTAATCATTGTTCTGCCCAGGAATGGTAGCTGATGTGACTGGTATCTGTCACATCTGTTTTTTCAACGAGAGTTGTGCATGCTGTTTGTGGTGTGGAGTTTTGCCGATTGCTTTTTTTGTCAGGTTGTTTTTTTAGGTTTGGTTTGTTTTGAGGTACTTTGCTGCTGTAAGATGTAGGGAAAACTTGTTGAGGAAAGGCATCTTGCAGTAGAGATAGAAAATGGTGAGGTTTGTGATGATTCTTAGTCATCATTTACATGGGCCTTTCCTATTGATGATCCTGAAAATAAATTTAAAAGCTGTGACCTTGAATTTGTATAGTGTCCTAGTAAAAGCTACACACAGAATTAAAGGCAGATTTTATGTGCTTACAGTTATGTTACTGGAAACAGAAGAACCTCGATATTCTTCATTTATCATCACGTGTCCTCACAGCCCATAGTTATTCTACAAACTACAGCATTGCCTGTCTGGGTAATTACAATCCAAAATAAAGAAGTTGTCATTTGGTGAGAGAAAGTGTCTCCAAAGTATAGATTGGAGAAAGTCTCTTGTTATTTCTATTCTCTGTGAGGGTATGATGTCAGCAGCATTGTGGAGCCACTGCTATTCTTTTGTATATGTCATTCCAGGTACAGCTTAAAGTGTTTTTTAAATAATACACAGCACACATTATCTCTTACGTCATTCAGTAGATCATTGTGGAGAACAGAAGTAAACTTTGGTCGATAGCATGGTGCAGAGACATTAGAATGAATGAGTCTCTGTCACCCATTCCTACAGTCATCCATTGCTGTTAGTGAAGGTGGTTCTGCCCTCGGTGTTCCTGTATTTCTGAAATTTAAAATACTTGTTTAGCTGGATGAGCTTGGGGTTGGTGTTCAGATCACTTCTTTGCACAGCTGCTGCTTGTGTGGATGCATGTCTGTGCCAGTGTTAAGTTGGCTATCTCGGCTACTGATGTTAGTGCAGTTACAGTAACACTGTAACAGGGAGCTGCAGTCCCCAGCTGGAACCACAGATTAATAGTAAGGCACTTATCCTATGCATTTCCTCAGCTGCACCATTACCAACACCTGCATCATCTAGTCAGAGACCAGTTAGGTCATCTGCATGAGTTGTAGCCACAGCTGCAGGGTAGGCAGATGATGGTTTTGCTCAAGAATAGCAGGTTTTAACATGGTCACATTGTTCCAACAGCTGCTGTATTGATTGCACGGTAACATATCTGAACATAGCTTCTGTGAATAAAGTTGTAGCCTGGGTCAAGAACTTGATGGGTCTGAAGCTTCTTAGAAATAAGTGTATAGCATTTCTTGACTTCCCCTTGTCTTGAAATCAGGCTTAAGTCATGGGTCTAAATCCATTTTAGTAATTACTCCAAAGAATCTGCTCCATATGCAGGCTTTTCATTGAGGTAATATAATTACCATAGGAAATAATGCTTTTGTAAAGGTAAAATCTCATTGCCCATTGTTTGTGGGTATTTTAAGCATGTAAATAAAGGACTGAGCAGTTTCTGCAGTTTTACATAAGACTTTATTCACTGAATTCTGCAAATACTGAATCATTTTTGTTTGTTGCATTTCCCCTAGATTGGTTCTCTAGTCTGTGAGATTTTTCTTATCTATAGGATTTTACTGTTCATTTAAAATGTTTTGGAGGAAGAAAATCCTCTTGTTATAATTAAAGTATTTTGAAAGGCCATCCATTTATTTTTCCTGAAATTTCAGTGCAAGTTTTTGTTTTACGTTCATCTGGTTGGTTGTGTTTCACTGTAACTTTAATACAAATTATTTTGAATGAAGTGACACCTGCTAGTGCTGCTCTTGAGTTTCAATGCAACTGCACTTTCCCTGCAATGTAAATGAAAATACATTCTTTAAAAGGGGAGTGGTATATATTTTTGTTTGAATAGGTGTAATAGGTCTTGAAAGACAAAATTGTTTCGAAGTTGACACTGATTTCTGTGTTGGTTTTTTCTTTTTGTCTTCCAGAAAGTGGATCGTTATTGCAGTTGATGTTCGATGGGAAATACGAGGCGATATTTTCAAATTCAGCCATTCAGAATGTTTTCAGTGCATCTTCTGCAATGGAAGAGAACATTGACACTTATTTGGAGAAACAGATTCTAGCATACCTGGATTGTTCTGCAGAGGTTGATAACGTGGAAAGGTGGAAATTATTATTTATTATATGGAGGATTAATAGAGGCCATGTTTGATTTTTACAAAAGGCACTTAAAAAATTTATAACTTGTGTAGGGTCTTCAAAATCCTTGCACTGATGGGAAAGCAGAAAACAAGTGAGTGGGGGTTATTCCTCCCACTCCCTTGGGCATCTATTCATTACTACCCAGTGAAAGAAACAATGATATTTTGATATGGGGGTTTATTGAAAACATTAGCTTTATTTACAGTGATTACCTCAGAAGCTGCTGGTATAAAGAAGCCACAAATGTAAATTCATGTTGCCATTTATCATCAAACAATTAACAATTTTATCTCTGAAATGTTGTATTACATTTATGTGGCTACTTGAAGTACTACGTAATGTTACTGTCCAAGCAATGCCTTTATTTCTAAGTCTGACTTATAATAAATTTGTTCTATTCTTCTTAATGTAAAAACGAGTAAGGTGTTACTCGTGGATGCTGTTCATCAATTAATTACTTTCTTCCCAAGACTTTCTCTGCTAGAGTCTCTCTTAATTGTACTGTATATGCTAATTTTTGCTGTTAAGGAGCCTGAATTTACTGTTTACAGTTTGCTGTGTAAATGATGAAATGAAATCTGACATGCTAGGGATAGTAGAAGCAGAAAACTTTATGTGTGTTTTGTATATAGATATAGATGTTGCAAAAGGTGAAAAAGTTTTGCCGAAAGAAGAGTAAAAGATAAGAGATGATAAAGGTTAAAAAACACAAAAGTAAGAGGAAGGTAATTGTTACCCGTTAGTGTTGGCAGAGAACAAATATATGTGTTTTGGCATGACAGACATAAACTTAAGAGTTTTTGCTAAAGTATCAGAGAAAAAAAATAGCTGCCATGTTTGAAAAACTGAGCTGAGATTTGTTTGTGATCATAGTGTGTCAAAAACCCATCTTGTGGTGTGGTGCACAATACAGTGCACTCCTGCTTTCTGAGTTGGAGTGTTCAGAGGTATTCCCTGTGCGTGTTTTTCACTAGGTGTTTCTTGCTTAGTGGTTTTTTTTCCTTACTTTGTTGTGCTATTACTGTTAAATATTAGCTGGAGAAATTTTTCAGTATTTCTAGATTCTGTCACCTTGCAGTGGTTTGAATAATGTGACAAGGAAAGAAAAATCAGTCAGGACTCGAAACAGACTCAGTCCTGATCTTAATTACTGCTTCAAATATGTGTTGCCTTTATAAGCCATTCAGCTTCTTGAAGGTAATCATAATCTATATCAGTGGAACTTTGTATGTATCCTGTTATAGTGCGCTCCTACTGCAGTCGACAAAGGAATTTATTTCTTGGTGCCTCATGCTCCAGCTCTTTGGTCTGAGGTTTTTCTTATTCGCTCTGCAGCTCTGGGCTGCATTAGAAGCCCCCTTGCCAGAAGATATGGAGGCAGATCTGCAATATTTAGCCTTTCAGAAGCAGAGAGAAGGTTTTCTGCCCAAAATTACAGCCTGAAGTTTTATTCGAAATGAAAGCAGAGTCTTCAAAACCTATCAGTGTCTGCCAGAAACAGTTTTGTTTGTAGCAGTCAAGTGAATTTTTCAAGCTCCATTAGTAATAATTTAAGAAGTTTTGGGGGCTGAGGGAAGTCAGTTGTGACTTTCTCTTACAGAAAAACTTCTACTGAAGTTGCTTGTCTGAAAGACAGATAATCTCCTACTTTAGGTAGGCACTGCACAGCGCTTTGATCTGTACTGTCTTGATCTCCAGTGACTTTCTGAGTTAAAATGTGTCACATAGTTACTTTTTCTACCTGCAGGCCCTGTGTCCTGTGAAGGCCTTATGGAAGGAACAAATGTAACTTTTGCATCCAGACTTTGCATTGGTTATAATGAAACTGTTGGGGTTTTTTATATTTTTATTTTTTAATGCCTAAAATGTAATTCTCTTTTTCCACTGAGTGATTCAAAGGAAGTACAGCAAACCTCTTAAGTTCTAGCCCAGAAAATTCAGTAAGGCACTGGTTTCCTTGTGACTTTTTGTAGATGGCATAAATTAAAATATTTTTTTTTTCTTGAACTGAAAGTTAAAATTCTGGAGATTTAAAAACACAGTAGGAGTTTAATTCAATCGGAAACAGAATGTTGGATAACGTGAATCTTATTCTTTTTGCACAATATAAACAGTGTAAAGTATGGTTTTGTAATAGTGTTAAAAGAACTCTTAAGGAGTTCTTTTTCTGAAGCTAAAACTGAACAGCTTGAGGGCAAAACAGCTCAAAATTTGGATCTAGACTGTAATTTCTTTGGACATAGCCTGTAACTTTTTCTACTTTCAAATCCATGGTTCTGTAAGGAAAATGATTTAGCAGCATTTTAAAATTTGGTGCAACTTTTTATGACCTTTTACCTGATTGCCTTCTTTTCCCTGCCCCGGACATGTTTTCACTATGGCACTTTTAGCCTTTATGGCTTAAAAATTAAGCATTCCTTATAATAAAAGTGTTGAAAAGGAGACTTTTTCTTTTGCTTTTTTCCTGCTATTGCCACTCACTTCGATGCTTAACAGCTATTTTCTGTAGAAAATGTAGCTTCATGGCTGTATTTTAATCAGCAAAATTTGGAAGATGAAGCAATAGGATATGTGTTAACCATGTAGAGGGGGAAGGCCTTTTTTGGTTTTTTCCTGAGCCCCATATGAAGGAGGTATATTCCTTGCCTGACCTACAGTTTACTTCAAAAGACTGGAAGGAAATAATGTGCAGGTTCCAAAACCCGAGGGAACAAGGAAATGTGCTCAAACATTGGCTTTTATTGAGCATGTATTTACTACTTTTACCTCATTAACGTATAAATGAATACCAAATTTGCCAAAAGAAATCCATACAATAAAGCTTGTTATGATTCCCCAAGCTGAACACTGAATGGTATTTCTGGTATGTCTCATGGAATAGCTGATGGTTGGTTAACTGGTGTGCTATATGTAATGAAATATGAAAATGAAGAAATTCTTGCTGTTTCTGCAGCTTGCTTTGAGGTTTATGAATTGAAAAAATAGCAAAGTTAGACACTGATCAGCTTTGGCTACTCTTCTGTAATTTCTGGCATCACTAAAAAGAACAGAGACCTGTAACCTCTTAAACATTACCTGGCTATTGAATATCTTTTGTTTGTAAGTTCTAGATTGTATGCCCATCTCTTTTTATTTTGAAATACAAATGCACCGTTATTCTTTATTTTTGAGGAAGATTTGATATAGCAATATGTGTATTAGAGTGTATGTAAGCATGTGATACTGCATCATGAAGAACAATTAAACTCGGTGTCAACAGTGTTAAAAACAAAAGGCAGCAAAACCCCCATTCACATAGAGGAAGGAAAAACAAGATGAGTGGATACAGACATATATCTAAGGATAAATGCAAAATAAATTATGTAGATCACCATAGCAAGGGGGATATTTGCAGCAGTCTCTGTTGCTTTTCAGGCAGCACAGAAGAGCAGTTTTCAGGCAGCCTTTGGGAGGTGAGCATCTGCAGGTCTGCATTGTAAGTGTGAAGGGCAGTCAGGGAGACAGAATGAATTTTCTTGGAAAAAAGAATAGGGGACAGGCAAGGGAGGTCAGCATTTGCAGGGATTACAGCTTGAAATTGGTTTTCTGATACAGAGTGAGTGATAAGGAGACTGGGAGTTGGTCACGAATCTGAAAATGGGGAAAAAAAAAATTTGGTGATGACAAATTGAACAATGGAAAAACAGTATCCCAGCCAAAGTAATGGATTTGGTTATCAGTTGTTCCGGAGGTGTTCTGCATGGATAAAACTGTGTCTCTTCGAGCAAGTTTGCCTTCCAGATAGATACCAGTAATGTTAAAATAAATAAATAAAATGTTACTAGCAGAAACAGTGTCAATGATAAAATAATGAAAATGATCTTCAAAAGACTAGAGTACGTGTATCTAATCACAGTGCAGGGATGGTTGATTGTTCTGTGTTACCTTTCAGAAGCTTTGAAGCATAATTTATCATGGGAGAAAAATCAGGAAATATATACCAATGTGGATATTTTGTGTGTAATGGTAATAATTTAGTATACAATAATTGTTAGTGCTTTGTGTTCTTGAGTTATTTGGAAGTTTAATGGTAATCTTGGATATGTTTTCATATTTCCTAGTAGACAGTTACTGGCTGAATAATGATAGCCAGTAAGTGTTACTTTGTTTTGTTTGACAAGAACTCTTTATGCCAGTCCTTGTTCTCTAACTCCCCTGAAGGATGATTTTGGTTTTTTGGTTTTTTTTTTCTTTTCAATTAAATGTTCCCCACCCCTGCTTTCTTATTGTTCTACATCTTTTGTTGCATTCTTGCCCACCAGCTGCTTGTTTGTGTGTGGCTTTTCTATTTTACTTTGGTTTTTAAGGGATTGTATAACACTTTATCCTTTTGTTTCAATTGGAGGGCTCTTCCACCTCTAAATTTCTGTTTTACAGAAAGAAGGGCTAGGTTTTTCTGTTTCAGTTATGCTCCTTAACATACCAGTGTTTATATCAAAGCTGCACAATAAAAATGCTAACTTTTTGTAGTTAGGAGGCCTGTTCTCTATGATAGGGCCCTTGTCGATAAGGTTCTAAGTCATTAAGGTATTATGAAACAAACCAGAAGTTTGTATATAAATCTTAGAAGTCTCCACCTGTTAAATGGACAATTAAATTTTGAGAGATTGTGCCCTGCCTTCTGCAGACCACATAGTTTATTTGTGTGCTAAAGAAATCATAGTAATATAAAATGAGCTTAGTCTTGTAGATAATTTTGCCATACCTGGTTTCAGAAATGAAACCAAGTCTCTTAATTTCCTCTTTCAATAAATTACTATTATTTAAAATAAAAACTGTGATGAATTAGGTATTATTTACTGCCAAAGTATCTGAACCAACTTGGAGGTAGTATTATGAACTTTTTTGATTTAATTTAATTTTTTTGTCAGAGGGAGTGAAAATAAACAGCTATGTCAAAACAAAAATAAGCTTGCTCCTTTGGAACATATGCTAATGCAGTATTTTTTCTGTGAAAATGCTGAGATTTAGATGTATTATAAGAAAATAAAATAACCATGCAATAGGCAAATACTGGATTATCTGCATTGTTTGCTAATCTTCTGATCTCTGATAGTTATGTACAGCCTTCAATTGTGAAATATGTGAACTAAACTAACTATCAGAATGTTTGGTATTAATTACAACCTTTATAAACAAACATGTTTCCAAGACTTTTAGTTTCCTATGTGTGTTCTTGAATATTCCATTCACTGTATCTTCCTCACAGGAGAGGGATTTTTTTTTTTCTTTAAAGCTGAGGGTTTTGAGCTAGCACAAGATTTAATCAGCTCTTGTAGCCTTAAGTGAAAATGTAATATGTTGCTAATTGCTGTTCTTATCTATCTATATTGCAGGCAGAGGCTGATGTTTCTGCTTGGTGTGGGCAGTTTGCAGCTCTTTGTTCAAAGCAATTGGACTGGGCCTCCTGTTCAGTTAAAGCTTCAGGATTTTTTGCCACCTGCATTGTTACAGAAATTCCATGAGGTACGTTTTGATTTCAATAAGCTGTCCTTTTATTGTCCCTGCTTTTCACAAATGACCATAACACTTATGCATGTCAGAGAAGGCACATCTGCAAGGTGAGGCGCTACAATGAGTTGCCTTAATCATTGATCTTACTGGCTGCTATTGCAGCATCTGCAGTTATATCAGCAGTGTCCTAAAAGTAGTTACTGTTTCTCTACCTAAGATATTTCCCGCTGGAAGTGTTGGGTTTGGATGGAGAAGATATCTTTAGTATAGGTAAGATTTACTCAAAGGGCATTTGCAATCAATAAACTTTTTATGTGTTTATTTTGGGATACATTCTTAGCTGGATCAAAGAAAGATGTTTATAAATGGCTTAGAAATTTCCCCTCCTTAGGGAAAGGTAGAAGTTGCATATCTTACAAATAGCAGTGTTTGGCAGACGCCGACAGTAGATTTGGATGCTCAGTATCCTGTTACGCTCCTGAATGCCAAGTGAGTTGAGGTAATATTAGTACAAAAATGCTAACTGAGGACTGTCAGTTTTATTTATTTTGTCATCGTTTTATGTAGATTGCTAATTAACACCCTAACTTCTTTTAGTGAGATGTGTGTATTGTTTCTCATGGCAGTACCACAGTCCAGACTCTCGTCACCTGTGGTTCAGCACAGCTTCCTGATTTTTCTTTTGGGGTTAAAGCTGTGGTAGAATACTGACTACTGCAGTGTGTCAGTGAAGAATGTATCAGTAGTCTCTGCAAATGCTAAATCTATACATGAGTTTGAATTTAGAATTTCACTAAGAATAAGGGTATGGGCCATGAGCAATGTAAATGCTGTAAACTGTGAAATGAGGGAAAGTTTGAGTATATGAAAAGTTTCACGTGAAACTGTTGGCTATGCTGCCTTATTGTGGCATGTTTTCCATAATTCATAAAGTCCTGCCTTAGGTTCATTTGCAAGGTTGTATTTCTAAATAACTAATTCAGATACAATATTGCTCCTGGTTTTTAAATAGATGTTTATAAATTTGTTTTATCTTTTACGGCTGGCACAATGTGTATATATAGGCTTCTTTTTCTCTTGATTTTTGATATTTGAAATACAAATCTCATCTTCTGATGGCTAAATAAGTAACAGTGGAAACCAAGTGTACTAAACCTTCTAGGGTGTGAAACGAGTTAGCAGAAATTTTGAAGTGTGCTACCTCTGAGGGGAAAAGTAGTTCATTTTGCCTTTATATATAGTAAAAATAATAAAACCTAGTTTAATTAATTATCTTTATAATTTGTCTATAATATTTAATATTACAATATTTCATGTAATGTCTGGAAGAATGAGATACTAATTCCCTGTTGAATAAGGAAATACATGAACTTCTGTTTAGTTTCTGTTAGATTTCTGCAGTGGCTATGAATGTGATGCTTTGAAATATGTTTGCTTATGCAGGGGTGGTATTGCAGAAGCTAAACTGGCAAGAGATTATAAAGGAAAACAGACTTGAACATACTTTATTTCTAATGAGTGCTCCATCAGACTTTCATATTGCTTCAAATTTTAGCTATTTATGCACTCAGGGAAAAGTTTACCCTTATTTCTATTGCTGCTATTTGTATTGTCTTCTGACATGTTAATGTGTTTTTTTCCAAGAGCACTACACACTTATGTGCTAAAATATAATATCCAGTTCTCTTCTTTATTAAAAATCTTAATTCAAAAGGTTTTGAATGATGTTTTGGATTATCTTTATGTACTTTTCATTCCAAGGATTCTTAGTACATAAACACTCTGTAAAAATTAACATCTCGATAAAGTGACATTTCTGTGTTTCCTTTAATCTAGCTTTCCTCTCTTGCATACGCAGATATTCAGGAAAAGTGGGTTAGAAATGGAACTCTTAACTTTCTCCATCTGTTGTAACCTTCCATATTCTGTCATCAAGACCGATACAATCCATTTTTAAACAGATCTTCCATTTTTCAGGTTTTCAAACTAAAATGATTTTTTCCCACATCAAGGCTAAAAAATTAGGTCTTCGTGTTTCTTTTAGCCTGCTCTAAGTAATGTCACTAAATTTCAGCATTACAATGTCTCATTTATTTCAGAAATATTTTAAAAACTGTTACTCTTATTTTCAGAACACTTAATTGGATTAGTCTTTGTCTTCAGGGTATATAACTGCTGCCATTTCTAGCCTTGTTTCACCTCTGGATCAGTGACATAGTTTCATTTCTGCTCCCAAATAACTTCTTTTCTTAAAAGTGCAGTAAGGCTGCATGAGACTATAATTAGTTCAAGTGAGGAATAAATAAAATAGCCTTTTTAAGATGAGTTGCTAGTAGGGGGCCTCTTGGATGTCTTCCATGAACAATATTCATGAGTATGTGTGTATTATTTCCCTTTCCTCAAATTGATTCCAGCCTTCTCTCTAAATTATTGTTGCATTCATGTACTCTATTAAGATTTAGTTTTATGTCCTGCAGAACTGGCTTGTGACTTTCAGAGTCCACTCAAAAGCATTTTAGTTATTAGATATATTTCGCTTTTCTAAAATAACTGAGACATTACCACACCAGTTAATAGTCTGACTGATACTACGCTGAATTTTTTTTAATGAGTGAATGTTGTAAAGGAAGATTAAAAATTACTGAATTCTGGTTAAAATGGATTAGCAGTTCTTGTTTTGAACTTGCTGGGGTTAGACTAAAACATTATTAATAAGCTCAGTGCTTATAAGTGGCTTGTAGTAATGGGCTCCTTGTGTCTTAAAAGAATTGTCACTGTCTCCTTGCATGTAAGGGAATAAAAGGTACAAAACTGTTGAATTTGGGAAGTATTTATTCTGCCTTAGGTTTCAGAGTTTATATGTATTATCTCATACAATTGAGCTTAGTATTTTCAGTGGATGAACTGGAAAAATGTGTAGTAGTACTAAGGAAGACCACTGATGATTAAGAATGTTGTGAGGACAAGCTGCTTGCTGCTTTGTTTGTTGTCTGATTTCATATTCACAAGTAGAATATATCTGGTAACAGTGAGAAGCTCCATCTGGGAGATCTCAATCTGTTAATTGATAATACATGTAAATAACTGGTAGGAATCCTCCAAATGCATGTATCAACAGCTCCTGCTCTTCTTTTTGTAATTTCCAGGCTTTTTCCAAGAATAAGTTTTGGAATGCATTTGAATAATTTTTTTGCCTTATGTTTTTATTACTACTTCTTTTATGCATTATTTGATCCTTTTCTGGAAGAGACTTGCCACAGAAGAATATTGCCACACTTCTATTGGCATCTATAGCCATGTTCATAATTAATATGAAAAACACAAATGCACTGTGTAGCACTACTGTCTCAAATCCAGTATGATTCCCTGGTCTTGTTAATTCTATCTGTTGTGAATTCCTTTTTTCAAGCCCAGATGCTTGGCTTCCAATAGCATGAACTAGCTGGGAAGAAAAAAGTCTGTGCTTGACCAACAAGATATAGGCTTTGAAAATTACGCAGATTTCTCCCTCTTGTGGGGAATGTAAGGATGGATGATAAAGGCTAAATACAGAGGCAGAGTCTCGTAAGCAAAGATAGTCTGCTAAAGTAGCCTACAGTCTTGCCCTGCATTCTCTTGCTATGAATATAGAAAAGAAGGGGGAATCTTAATGCAGTCACTTGAAAAATACTGTCTTAATAGTGGAGCAAAGTCACCCTCATAGGGTGTATGAACAAGAGCTTTTATAACCAAAGTACTTCTTCTCCTAGCACTCTCAGGCAAGACTTGCTTGCACTAGCTCACCTTGTTTATCTTCAGTCTGGACCTCAGCTCTCCATAGGTTACCTGTTGCTGATTTGGTTTGTAAAACTGGAGACAGCCTCCTCTGTAACCTTACCTCCTTTGCAGAAAGTTGAAGAGAAAAGCAGTTACAAACAAAAGCAGCTCTTCCATCGCCTTAAATTCTAAAGAGTGAATTCTGTTTTCCAGGACCAAACCCTTGGCAGGTAACCTCAGTACATCCTCTTTTAATCTGGAAGATACATCACCTTAGCTTTGCTAAAGGACAAATTGTTGTGCAGTAGTCTTTGTATTTTTTAAAATATGAGAAGCCCAGTATATATGGCTTAGTAGCCACATGCAGCAGCTTCCCGATTTGATAATTTGTTTGTCCCCACCCCACTTTTGCTTCCATTTAATCAAGTCTTCCTGAGGTTTAATCTGGCTTTGTCTACTTCTTTATGTCTGCACTTACCTTTTTATATTTAGGGGAAGGATCCCCAAGAGGGAAAGAGCTGATGAAATGCTACAAAGGCCAGAGTGGTTCTCAATACAAAAGTAAAAGCATGCTGAATTCTCCCTTTGCTTTTAGTCACTATCATTAGCAAGAAAAGAACACTAATTCTCTAAACTAAAATTCTCATACAATCTGTCTTTAGAGATATTGAATGTGAATGCAGAAGCTTTTTTCTGATTTTTGTCATTACTCAGGTGGCACCAGTTGTGCTGGGAAATACTTTTGAAATACTGTGAAAATTGAAATACCCAAGAGTACTGTCCAGCTTGCAGTTGATTTAGGGCTTTAGTAGTAGTAACTTAAAAGTAGCCATTAAGTTACTGTTTGGAAGTTGAATACAGAAACAGCTGTGCTTCAGAGATTAAAAAATATAGATCTAGAGTGAATTGAGCTTCATGTGTGTATTCAGTCTACAGATGGTTGAACAGAACCCCTTGCAGGTCCAGCAGAAACTGGATGACTACCCCAGTGATTTCTCTGTATATGTTCACGAAGTAATTATCTAGTATATGTTTCTGTGCCTTAAGAAAATTACTCTTGAATAAAATAATTATACTTTTTGATGTCAACTTTGATGAGGAATAGAAAGACTCAAAAATCTAACCCAGGTTTACTAGGTCAGGAGCATTACCTCAGCAAGTCTTGGGTTGTGGCTGTTTTGAGATACATGAAATTTTTGAGCTACAAGATAGGTTCAACATGTTATGTATTTAGGTGCTTAAACACAAGAACACAAGCTCAAAATTTCTTTTTGCTCTTAGCCAATGTTCTAGAGATTTTGATGGACTTTGATTCTTAACTTTGCAGTCCTTGAAGCTGTAACACTTAAACGTCTACCTCTTACTTGTACCTGTTCTCTTATCTTAAAGGCTACCTCAGGGCAGTGAATTCTGCATGGATAATGCAGTCTTAGAGCGTA
This sequence comes from Dicrurus megarhynchus, assembly GCA_013399195.1. NCBI lineage: Eukaryota > Metazoa > Chordata > Aves > Passeriformes > Dicruridae > Dicrurus > Dicrurus megarhynchus. The sequence continues at coordinate 13,720 of VXAD01008065.1, forward strand.
AGCTGCAAAAATGAACCTTGGTTTAGACTTTCTCAGCTAAAGGTAAAGGATGTCTGCTTTTCTATATGGGATTTGTTTCATGAAAAAGGACATGGATTTGTTAAAATAGAAGATAGCAGTTCTTTGGCTCTGAGACTTTTTGGCTTCTCTTCAAGGCTGTAATATGTCATCAACTTTCCCTTCTTCCTCCCTCATTCTTTGTTAATGTTACTTTAACAGGACTGGGTTTTGTAGTGAAAGGACTTGAAATGTGAATTTGAGATTAATTTGTTACTACAGTGGTTAAACAAATATAGATAACTAAAGCATTGCAAGGTTGTTCTTGAAAAAGGTTTTATAACAAATCTCCTTTGCTTTCCCACTGAGTATTTTAAGTGTGGTCTACTTTGGTTATAGAAAGAATCAAAAACATGCAGATGGGGAAAAAGTTTACATTAAACTGAGAATTGCGTTGAGTGTCTCACTATGTGTGTGTATGTGTGTATTTGAAAAATTAATCTTTAGAAGTACTGATTGATGACTTTCCCCTCTCAAAGTCACAGATGTTGATAAGGGTATTCCTTTCTGAATGGCCAGAGGTGTGACAGATCTGGTATATTTGCAGCTGGCAGTTTCTTTCCTTTATTCTCAAGTGGTTTGTCAGGCTGTTACGATTATTGTTTTCCACTGTGGGATTGAAATGACTGCAATGATGTCATTCCCTCTTGTCCCGAAACATTGTCTGCAAAGTAGATGTATTTTCAATGCTAATGCAAACTAAAAAACCCCTTAGTAAATCAGAATAAACTTGAAGATTACTCTGTAAAAGTGATCTAGGGGATTCATGTAGCTTAACAATTTTTGTCTTCAGTGTAACCTGTTGATACAGGTATTGCTAAGAGTTTCAAGTAACTCAGGAATTATGTTATTTGTTTAGTCTAAAAAGCTGAAATATGATTCAAATAACTTGCATCTTGGTTGTGTAGACTGATTAAGAACCTTTCTCAGGCAAGTGACTTCAATGCAAGCTGTCATTTAACTTTCTCTTCTGCTTTTCCCCTTCCATTCCCTTTTCTTGCCCCTTTCATACCAAGTGAAAGCTAAAACCCTATTTTTTTGTTCACTAAAGAAATCTGCCATATGAGAACCAGGAATAGACTGATGAATGGATGTCTCCCTGAGCCTGGAGAGAAACTGCTCAAATGCTTTCATTGAATTAAAAGGGAGGGGAGAATAGGTGACTGTCAGATGACAGTCGCCAATGAGAGAGTCCCTGGAGAGCTACCTCAAGGCTATTAAGTAAGAGTTACTATAGAGAACGTCATACGGAAGTGCGTCCAAAGCAGGAAGAGGTTTTTATTTATCAGACAAAGAGAATAATGGCTCTAATATTGCTGCTCTGATGCCACTCCAACAGGAAGCCCCCTCTGGGGAAAGAAAATAACACATACTGACATCACTGCAGGAATATCTAGTGTATTTCAGTGCTGCAGGATTAATTTAATTATAAAAATGTTTTGTTTCTGTGATTGCAAATTGAATGGCATGGATTTACCACAAGCTTTTCTCCTTAGATCATGGGAAGGATTATGTTACTGGAATGTGTTTGGGGATAGTTGACTGGATGACACATTGATTTCAGGTGGGAGGAAATCAGTGTCTTGCAGATCATGTTGATGTGGTGTATCAGGACAGCAAGAAACAGTGCAGAATTTACCATGATTTGGTAAAAGGTTGAGACTCCAAGAGACTGAGTTTTTTGTTTTATTTTGGTTTTGTTTTTTGGGGTTTTTTTTAATGTTTTGAGCAGACTTTTTCCTTAGATACATTAATAGATATTTTTCCTGTTCTATATTACATTATTTTTTATATAAACTTAAGTTTCCTGAAACTTGTCTTTTTTTTTTCCCCCTTCTTTTAGCCAAAAATGCTTCATGCAACTATTCTGAAGATACTGGTTCTAGATGGTGAATCAGTCTATACCTTGACTTCTCATCCTATTTTGCTGCTTTTAGCCAGGATAATTCTTGTGAATTCAAGACACAAACTCACATCTCTGCAGGTAAGAAATATGTGACTAATGACTGACTACCAGCTACTCCTTAATTGGTTCTCTCATTCTTTTCTTCATACCTCATTGAGTGATTCTAACTTCCATTTCTTTTCCTGTAGCTCTGAGGTTCTTCCCTCTAAGAAACAGTTAGGACAAAGTGATTGCAATTTTTCACAAATATCTTCTTCTTAGAGATAAGCTATACTTACTGTCTTCTCCAAAAGAGAGGAAAGGTGTCTTCGTTAGCTGGAAAAATTAGGAAATTTAATACAACCAGATTTTTAAAGACACATACTTTGTGATATTGTTTGTCAAGGGGTAGCTGGGAATGCCCTATAATGCAGCTTACATATCCTATATCCTTTTTAACAAGCTTTTCGATACTGTTAACCATTACTGTATGAATTCTAAGTCTAAATCTCTGTTGTGTATGTGTGTTAAAAACAAGAAGACATGATGAAGCACTTCTTAGAGGGTCTCTACCTCCCTTGTAGTTCAGCAGCAGCCCGGTTGGTAGCAGGGCTCTCTGGAAGTGGGGGACTTTTAACAGCAGCAACTTCTCTTTATTGAATTCCAGTTGAACAGAATTTGGCTAGGGATCAAAATGCCACATGGCCTCTCTTTATGCTTGGCTGACAACATCCATTCCCAGCTGGGTCTTTGTATGAGTGATGAATTAAACTGTGTGGGAGATGTTGGCTGCACTGCATTTCTGGAAGCCAAGTTCTTCCATCGTTTTCCCCCGTTATTCACAGATGAGTGCTGTTGAATTTCAGCAACTGGGTCAGTCAGGGAAACAGAAAATGTACCTGGTGTAGAGAATTCCGCTGCTGCCTCCCCTAAGAATGACATAATGGGGAGCTTTATTCTACACAATTGAGGTTCAATTATTTGTGGCTACATCAAGTTTGAATAGTAGTTCAAAGGCAACAACTGATAGGAACTACTTTCATCAACAGGTTGGTGTAGCAATTAATGCTTGCCATTCTTTTTGCTTTCAGCTTGATTCAAAGGTGGCCTCTTAATACTTTGGCTGCTTTAATAGTAGTGCACATAAATTTAAAACAAGGTAAAATACTTCAAAATATATTATCTAAAGCATTAATAAAGCCCCGTGTGCTATTTTGCATGGATGAGTAAATGCTTAAAAATCATCCGCAAGTTTTCAACTTGACTCCCAAAACACTGCTGATAGAATATTGTACGCAGCTCAGCTGGCTTATCTGAAACTTTACAAATATATTCTCACTGATTCTAGCATTTCTGAGTGGTAAGCATAAGGCCTCAGGAAACTGTATAATTAAACTGGATACTCAGTTGTGTGGGAAAATTAATACTTCGTGGTATAAAGCTAAACTCAAATAATTTGAAACTTCTTACTTAAATTGCCTTTAGGTTTCTAAATAAATGATAAAATGTTGGGATCTGACCTCTTTCACGAAGCCTGTTTGTGTGCCTTGCTCTGTCCAGCTTGATATCAAAAGTCATCTTTCATTGCTCTTGGAAATTGATGCTATTATTCTTTTTGATGGTTCCTTTCTAGGGACATTAGAGTCAGCTCCATGTAATTGTTTTAGATGTTTGTGCTTGAATACTACACACCCCTTAGCTCAGTCTGATGGAAGCATACCTGCATAAAAAGTTCAGAAGATGGGTGCCTCTAAAGCACTCAAACATCTTTCATAGAAAATGATTGGTGTGCTAACAACACCAGAATAAATAATAAATAATAAATAGAGACTCTAATAAATCATTAGAGCCTCTGTAGAGGTGTGTTCTACATTCACGGATTATAATCTTAAGTATAATTTTGAGACTAGAGTATTAAAATTAACTTTTCCACACATTTTCACCTGTTGCAGTTAGAGAGAGGGCTAAGAGACTGGGAAACTTACGCTGTGTGTACACGGCTTTCTAAAATCAGGTATTTCCTGGCCCGTGGTTCAGCTCTGCCTGCTGTAGAGCGATTGCTTAGTTCAGTAACATCTTTGCCCTTCTGAAGTTCGACATACAGGCATTAGGACTTTCAACTGTGATTGTAATGTGTTCTCAAGAGCAATTCTGCTCCTATTCTGCCTCTCTCAGGCTCCTATATACTGCCACCTCAAGAAATAAAAAAGGTCAAACGGAACAGGAAAAAATGCATAGAAGGGTGGTCAGAAATACTGAATGGCTTCCATACAAACAGTAACTAAATAGTTTAGGACTCTTCAGGCCAGAAAGATTGCTGAAGAATGAGATCATGGCTTTCTATTAAAATAATCTATGTGACACAAAAGAAGATAAGTAGGAAAGGGCTGGATTTTGGGTTTTGGTTTTATTTTGGTCCTTTTCTGTTGCAAGAGTTAGGAGCTATGAAATCAAAGTAGCAAGTGGCTGCTCCAGAATAAGTGCGTGCAAGTATTTCTTTTTTCTGCTGTTCACAGCATTTCTTACCAGATGGTGGTACTAAAGATTTGCAGGGTTCAAAGAGCAGTTAGAGAAATTAACAGAGGGAAAATCCATCAAAGCCTTGGAGCACTGTAGAGCTGCCTGGTTATGTTAATCTTTATGCTAGGTTATGGTTGTTTTCTTTAATAAAACAGCTATTTTGGACAGGCTTCTATTTTTTAGACTCTAGAACTGAAAATTCTAGGCTACAAAATCTGTATTTTAAAGCCACTTTCCTTTTTTTCTTTTATTTTCTTAATGCTCTATACTTGTTACGAACTAAAAGTATCCATGTTTTCTTTTAGACATTACCTTGGTGGACTCTAAGATGTGTAAATATTCACCAGCAGTTGTTGGAGGAGAGATCACCTGAGCTATTTACTCTTGCCCAGACCTGTATAAAACAAGGTATATTTCTAATTACTTGTTTTATTGGTTTGCAGCATCACTTTTAAGAGAGCATAGGGGAGGGTAATTTGTAGTCATAACTGTTATAATGCTTGTCAGACACCCACATAACTGCAGTTAGTTGAGAGGGAACAGAATTTCACTTAAGTTGGCATGGACTTGTAAGGCACATGCTATTTTTCAGCCTCTAAGATGAAAATGTGATTGTAGACAAAGTTTTTTTTGACAGTGACTTGTTTTGAGACTCTTGAATAGGGTTCTCAGAAACAGATGATGTAAAGTACACTTGAATCTGTAGTGAGTTTTTTTTTCTGGCAGTTTTTGCTGCCTGGTGCCTCTTAACAGTTTGTTTATTTTCTCATTGAGGCCCTCTGGTATTTCAAACAAGTACCTTCATATTCCATAAAATAAATACTTTTAAACCTTTTAAATTGTCTTCGAGTAGGGCTTGAATAACGTACATGCTTGTCTGTATCAAGTTCTCAAGAAAACTTTGTGTTAGTTACTAGAGAAGACCTTCAAATTCAGGAGAAATTACATTTTTCTCAAGTGTTAGGTCAATATCATCACCTGAATAGAAGACAGCTGCAATGATTGCCTGCTGTTCTGTAGCAGCCATTATGCAAAGCCAGTGGGACTCAGTGCCATATCCCATCCATTTGGCCCTGTGCCAAGCATGGTATGGAGTGCCAGAAGGTGTCGTAAGTTTGGGACATCAGTGCTTCTGGACTACTACGTCAGTACTAGTAATGATGTGAAGCTTTCCCCAAAGGTCTTTGGAGTCTCAAAGTGCCTAAGCTTATCAAGCACTGTGAGTAAATGATATTTAGGTAGTGGTAAGACTGCTTCTCAATGTGTCACTTGAGTTCATCATATGGCTTTAGCACAAGTAATCTTGTATTCAGCTCACTGAAACTTGTTAGCTATGGAAAATCAAGTTGTAATGCACAATTAAAGACTATAACCTGATTTATTTTTTCCTTTGAAATTGTATCAGTGTCACTCAGTTCAAAAGTTGCATTTGTGTGGTTTCCAAGTGTAACTGCATGTCCAGTATTTTGTAGGCTTTTTAAGCGACTAGTTTGTGGTTTTCTTTAAAAAAATCTTTAAATCTCATCTTTGAAAAAGTAGTTGCCAGGCAGGATTTATCTAAGCAAATTTTGATTTAGTGAATTAAAAAAATTGTGTAAAAGCTGTGTTCAGACTTAGCAGCTTTCTATATTAAGTGAAAGGTTTTGAGGATTAACAAGTACTAACAAAAAAAAAAAAAGCCTGGGAGGTTTAAACAGTAAAGTCTGTTGGTTCTAAAGTTGACCGCCAGTCTCTAAATTCAAGTCAGAGAAAATATTTTAAAAATCCTTGATAATACCACTTTTTCATATAGGAAGACTTTTTAACACCATTAATAAAGCTTATTTGAAAAATTACGCATCCGTTAAGGAGCACAGCTTCAGTGCTATAACTGGATAACCAGTCCTTTTTAAGTACTGTGATGCTTTGAGCTTTTTTGGAATTCTTATTATCTAAATATTTTTGCAAAATGCAGAAATAAAGCAGGAAGCAAAAAACCCACTTCCACTTAAGAATAATCAGCATGAATAATTTTCATTTTTCATATGTAATGTTCTGTATTTGCAGGAATACTCTCTATTACTTACTTTACTTTGATAGAACTTAAATACATAAGAAATAAAAATGCTTTTATGCTGGATGAAAAAATGTCAGGTCTTCTTTCCTGAAGACTTCAGATCTGTTCACAAAGGTATCTTCTCCTGTTCAGATGGAGAACATGATCTTTGTCATTCAGCAAATCAGTAATTATTTAAAAAAACAAACAAACAAAAACACAACACACAAAAAGCAACCAAACAGAAAATGTCTTAAGAATCCTAAGGCACCATTCAATACTCAATCTGCTGTTGAAACTTCCATTTGAAGCTTACGATTTAAGGGGTGGGTATTAGCTCAATATTTTGTTCTTATGTTCTTTAGAAGGTCCAATAGAATCACAGTTGTTTATTTTCTGCAGAAGTGACATGTCCCAGTTCAGCTTTGCTGTTAAATATAAGCAAAGATTGAACTTTTCTTTATTCTAGTAGCAATCCTTAGATCTAAAACTTGAAAAATGCTTTAAATCACATATATCTTTTATACACTGTCAGTGAATTTTTAAATGTGTGAAGGTGTAAAGAACAACAGACTTTCCCTCATGATATTTTAAATGTATTTTTAAAATATCATTCTCCTGGACTACATTCTCATTTTTTTTCTTTTTCTTAATTTGCAGTGACAGAAGCAGAAGCTTTGTTCACAGGTGGTGAAAGCTGGCACTTAGCAGTTCAGTTCCATCTTGAGTCTGCCTATACATTTTTGTTTTACTATGAATATAAAAAAGCTAAACACTGTTTCAATATGGCTAAAGACATAACAAAACTGCAGATTAACCTTACAGGTAAGTTTGCTTGTAAAGTCTATGAGGATGATTGGTTGGACCAAAGTAACCTATGGCTTGTTGGGAGTTTTTTTGACATATCCAAGTAATGAAGAACTGTATTTTGAAAAAGCTTCATATTTAACAGGTAGGTCTTACTTGTCTTCCAAGAATTAGTATTGCTTGGAAGAGAAGTATGACATGTAGTTAAAAAATCATCCACAAATGGGTATTTGAGGAGTTGGGGTGTTATAATCATTCTTTCTAGTGTTTCATGTCAAATTCTATGTCTAGTTGCATCTGCTGTCATGATGAATATTTTTTGTTTTGTTTTGTTTCTTTGGAGACACTTATAAAGGAGTCTGCATGATGATTTGATGCAGTCTTTCACCTTTTGTGCCACTAGCCTAGATCTACTCTGTGTAAATAGCTTTTAGAAGTCATTCCTAGGACTGGTGTTATCACAGGAAGTAAGTAGGGAATTCAAATTTCTGGTGAACAGAAATCCCAGGGATTCAATGCCTAGGGAGACTTTATCCTTTCAGAACCTATTCTTTGGCATCAGGTAGATCAGATTGCTGCATTTACAACTTTACATGGATAGATATGGATCTATGGTCTAGCTGGTCCTGCTAGGCAATCAAAATGCCATCAAATCATACCTTTTCTGTGTGAGGACTTATGATTGTACCTGAGTAGAAATGCAAAAAATCTTTGTCTAGTTTTCTTCTGTAGACTTATTAGTGGAAAACGCTAAGGAACTGAAACTTGTGGCTTCCTTACTTATTACTGTATGTCACAAGGCTCATGTTCCCTCATATCTAGGTCGGAGCTGCAGCTAATCCTGTTTATACCATTAATCAGTTTAATAATTTATTAAAAAACCCCAAGCCAGCAGCAGCAAAAAAATCCCCTCAAACACACAAAAACCCAAACAAAATCCCAAAGAAACACAAACTCTTAGCAAATTATGTGGATCTCCATGCTCATTTATTCAAAGGTTTGAAAAGCTTACTTTGAAAGATCTGTAGTGGAAATCTTGTGGCCTGATGCTTTTGTTTATCTATGAATTGATTATATTCAGTGGTATCTACTTAAAACATGGTAGTTTATATCTGAAGGAGCTCTATACATTTCAGTTGATCCTACCCTTTTTTCCTGTATGCAACACAATTTGTGCATGTGGTGTGTTCCAAGTGTGGCATTTATTGCCAACTTGGTATTATAAAGTACTTTTCTTTAAAATTAGTCAAAGTTTTTCTTTTTTTTTTTAATAAAAACATCAGTATCTATGATAGTACTCTAGCTATAAAAATGCAATTAACTGAGAACAAGTAAAATCAAAGAGACAGGTGGTTATTCACTGATAGTCTTCATGTTGGATTTTTTTTCCTTTAGAGATCTTTGGATTTTGGATTAATAATTTCCACCTTCTTGTTTGGAGGAGAAAAAAAAAGATTGGATGAAGTGGAATTATTTATATTTTTTATTACCAAGAGGTTATGATAGTCCCAGAGAAAGATTGTGGTGATATACTATCTTAGAAAAATGTTGTGAAACTCCTAAATGTTCTGTGGTTTATCTCCATAAATCTATTAGCATAGTTATGTCTAACCTGAAGGCAAATGAACTGAACTGAGCATGTGGGAATTGTTGGCATTCTAGACAAATTCATTTGACATGCATGTTTGGGCTAAATGGGAGGAATGTTACATCATCAAAAAAGACTTCGGTTTAATGTAAAAATTCAATCTCTAGCAAAGACATTTTTAAGGCTTTTGGGAGGTATTTCCTTTTTAGGAAAGGATTTTGAGAAGTTTATACGCATTAATGTTTGTAATCCTTACTAGCTGAGTATTGTATTGCAGCAAGGAAATATGCATTGTTCTTAAAACAGAGATTTTTAGGACCAATATTTTCCGAAGCTATTTCAGTAATGTGTGATTAAATTATACTTGGTTTGTGTACGTTTTTGAAGTCCCATTAATCCAAGTATGTATTGTGTTCATCTTTTATTAAAAAGCATTGTTATGTCCCTCACAATGAGTCATAACCATCAATAACTCTACAAAACAATTTCCAGTAAAAGAGAACACCATGATCCTTCTTGCATATAAATTTAGTGAATTGAAGGGTAGTAATCCAAAATAAATTTAAGATCAACAGATCTAGAGGATTAATAATGCTGAACTCTGAGATCTGTTTATTCTTTTCATGCTCAGTAGCACATCTCTGGGAACTTTTAATATGAAACAGAAAGCTTCTGTGTAGATTCCTTTTACTTTGTGAGGCTATATCATAGAACCATGGAATGTTAAGGGTTGAAAGGGACCTTAAAGATCAAGGACAGGGACACTTCCCAGTACAGCAGGTTTCTCAAGGCCTTATCCCGCCTGGCCTTAAACACTGCCATACATGGTGGTATAAACCTACCAAATCTTTTCTCAGCTTTAACACATGTGATACATATTTTTCAAGTAAAAAATAGTGTTTTGTCCCTGTAATAGCAAGGAGTTCTTAGGTTTAAAAAATGCGGTGGGAGGTGTGTGCATATGTGAGCATAAACAAATCACAGTTTCTGAGTGGTAGTAAGCAGTTTTATTGGTGTCCAGAATAAGTTTGCAAGTGTGTCCTTCAGCTGTTTAGGCAGTAAGACATAACAGGAAGTGAATTACAGTGTAGTGATTTTCAAGCAATATTAAAATAGAGAATTGAATGCTACTGTGTAAAATTAGTATGAATCATTAGCCAGTATTTCTCTCTGTGTCTCTTCTCTGCAGTGTGCTGTGTGATTTTTCAAGTGGTATTTTTAGAACCTTTTTCATTTCTTCATTAACTCTTAATACAGGGCTTTTCCACTAAAAGGGGTAATTGGTAGAAAAGGAGAAATCAGTTTAATTTCTGGCTTCCCTACTCATCTTTTTCCACTTTCAGGAAGAAAGGTGGGTGACTATTTCAGTGCCTCTGCCAGATGATTCTTATGGACAGTGGCCTCATCTTCAGGCCTTTGTCGCATGAGCACTCAGTCATCTTTACCTCAAAGATTTTATATATTGAAAGTTTTTCAAAATTGTCATGAAAATAAGAACTTTACTTGATCTTAATTAGTTCTGCAAAAGCAACAGTGGATTAGCTCTCATTCCTCCATTTCACACTGTCTGAGCATTGTATCACAGTAATAATGAACAAGCAAACCTCCAGATTTTATAGAGTAATCTTTAGCTCCATTTTGGCTTTGGTTAGGATTCTGTTATTTTAAGTTACTGTCCTGAAATTAATTTTTTATTTCTCTGATTGCATTTTGCAAGCAAGTTGCTAACAGAGGAAGAACAGATGCATTTTTCCTTACAATTTGGTATAAATGTCAATTACCCCTTTAAAAACTAATCGAAGTTGCCAGTGGGTACAATAAAGAACTGAAGAAACAACACTGAGAGGAATTTTGTCTTGGGCATTCTGAATATTGGTTAATTCATTATACAGCCTTCACTTGTTTGCTGTGTCACTCACTCCCAGTATTACTGTTACAGTATCTTACATGCCATATTCTGGTAACATCGTGTCTGTGATCCTTCTTCAAAGACCTAACTCCTCAAATGAAGATTTGAAATATTTAAAATGATGACTTCTAAGATATTATGGGATTTTCGTTTGCCTGAATGTCTCCATGTAGTCACTAACTTCTAGCAGGCGAATTGAACGATTGTTTCTGGTTTATTGCTTGGGAATAAGCAGGGAACTGATGAAACTTGATGACTATGAGTTTTCAATATGCTGGGTTGTGGGGAATTTAACTAAAAGCAGCTTTGCAAGAGCTATATAGCTGTGTTTGTGTGTTTGTAAAGTGTATTACTTTGTGTGTCTCAGCTGGCGGTGAGAACACATGTAGTTCACTGGAAAGAGATCAAGCAGAGTTAAACCACTGCTAAATTTCATAGATTAATTTTCAATGTATTTCTTCATTTTGTCTGTTGTTTTGGGTTTTTTTTGTAGCAACTCTGTAGTATATGATTTGATTTTTAGTGTTCATTAATATAAACATATTTTCTGTAGGTGCTTTGGGGAAGAGAACACGATTTCAGGAAAAATATGTTGCACAGCTTATTTTGGATGTCCAAAGAACAGATGAATTCCTCCTTCCTCACAGTGAACTAAGTCCAGCTCCAACACCTCTAGAAAGCTTAACAATAGTATGTATCTGAGAAGAATTGCTTTAATTCCTTAAAATGAAAATGTTCTGAAGCTTTTGCTGGGTGTCTGCTAGGGAAAAGTGTGTTGTGCCTAGAGAAACTTAGCTGGGGTTTTTGAAAGTTTTTGGAAGAGCTGTGGGACAGTAATTTGCCTAATATTAAAGGACATGGGGTAATACAACATATGAATGTCTGCAAGACAGATGTGGCTACTCAACTAAGAGCATGTTTGCAAACATGATCTTCTACAGTTCATGCATTAATTCTTAGTGACTAAGAATGATGGAGCTAGGAAAACAGGTGAGAGGCAGATTTTCAAAATAGCCTGCAAGGCATCACAAGGATTGCACAGATTCCTACAGACTGACAGACGTATTCAGTTACAGTGCAAAGATAGGAAATTACTCTACTTATTCCTATGGAATGAATTATGTGAGTTGGTCCTACTGATCTTGAGTGCGCATGATGACTTCAATTATAAATTGCTGGAGAACCACTGAATTGAATTGGGATGGGATTTTTCCTTCCTAAGGAGATTTAAAGTTATTTGAACTTGCTAAAGAAGCCAGAGATAAATTGAGGCATTATGATCCCAAATTTATACTTCAAGTAGGAAAGCCTTTATTAAAAAATGTTATGCCTTGATAGACTTCCAGGTCAAGCAGGGATCTTAAGCAAAAAAATTGTCACTACTACTCTATTTCTAAAATGAATGCATAAATCTTAGGAGACTCATCTAGATTTTTTTTTTTGTTTGCCCATTGGCATGTCCTTGGTGTTGCATTTGATTTGATGAAATGAGATTGACTAAACATGTCACGGCATAGGCTTATGATAGAGCTACATATGGCAACCCCTTATAGGATAGTGAGAGCTCAGGGGAGGCTGCTTGGTGAATGTCACACTTTGTTTTAGACTTCAATTACAGCTTACCTAGAACTAAATGATGTCATGCATTGTTCTCAGAGTTCCTAACTGGGATATTGTATGAGTGGTTTTTTCCAGTTATTCGCAACTTTCTGAAGCGTTTGCCTTTGTAGTCTATTTCTGATAAGGACTTTAGTTTGTAATAAAATTATTTCATCATTTCAATAAAAATGGCTACACTAGCTTAGGCTGTAGGTATAACTCAGAACGAAATATTTTATCCTTGCTAGTCAAATACTACTCATATGTCCTTTCAGTGAACAGACACAGAGCTTCTGATGTAAGTTTAGCAGAGAATTTGAGAAAGAAATGAGGGTAATTAGAACCTTTAAAAATCAGGCAGTCAGGCTGATGTGATCCATGCTGTCCTACTAAAATTTTACTGAAAACTGCTTTTACTGAAAATTAGCTTGAAAATAATGCTAGAGAAAGTAAACATATCTACGCTTTTGGAAAAGTGGAAAGGCGATGCTAGAAACAAGAGGTTCTGGCTGCAGGGAGGGAGTTGAGTTTTGTGCAAATCTGAGTGCCTGTGTCATATAATTCTGTCACAAGTTACTCAGGCTCCTCATTAAAGAAAGTGAGGCTTTCTGTCTCCACAGTGTACTTCTCAAAAAAATTTTAAAATTAAAAAATCAGTACTTCTTATTTCTGCATCTTCCGTGTGTCAAATTCTAGAAAATCTTGTACTAGAACCATGTGCTGCTTTGAGGAAAACCTGAGGTATTTCAAGTTCAGATATTTTATTAACTTGTGTGAGTGTTCTGCCACAGGTATTAGACCAGGTTTGACTAAGTAGATTCTTCAATTCCTGTGTGCATTGAATTACCAGTTAAAGGGTTTTGGCCTTTTCCTCTTTTCCAAACATCTTTTTATTGATAATGTAGTATCAAAATACAACTTAGTAATGTAGTTTGTCAGTGCATTGTAATTAACTTTAGCAGCGAATCCTAGCGATTCTTTTGCCAGGTCTGATTTCAAATTTGTTGTCTTTGAGTGTATCTTGAAGTTATTTTAGCTAAAATTGGAGTTAATGCTATTTTCCTTCTGCCAAAAACTACCAACGACATCATTGCATTCCTGTCTAAGTTTAGGGAGGATACTTGTTGTATCTTGTATACTTTTAAAAGACTATTCATGGCAAATACATGTCTTCAAGAGGTGCTGAGAAACTCCACGGAATTAACGTATGCATATGGAAAGCTAAATTATAATAGGGAATTTTTCTTCCAATTTTCTCCTGAGTTCTTATGTTACATCTGCCGTTTGCAGATAAAGGAAAATGCTCTATTTGTATCAAGATAGGATTTGTCCTGGATGAGTGGAAAATTATAAATTCTGACAGTTTGGATAAAGGCCAAGTTGAGACTGGTCCCACCTAATTTTCATCTCCTGTTTTGGGGTGCTTACTTCTATGGTGTTAAAGTTTTCCCCTTAGTCTTGTTCAGTAGGAAGACTGAAAAAGTTATTTTGCAATTAAGCAGTGAGTAATTTAATTCCATTAAAATACGATTAAAATAATAATGTGTCTAATGGTTGGATTGGTAGCTGTGCTGATTTCTGGTCAAAGGCTTCATCCTTCCCTCTGGTGCTGAGCAATTATGTTATCTCAGGTGGCGCTAGAGGCTAAACTATTCGCATTTCAAAATAAGTATTTAAGATTGTAAATTCAAAACTTTGCTTCCAGATCCGTTTCTGTGAAAGGAAAGCCTCAGGCTTGAGGTGATGTATGAAGACTCTTGATATGAAGTTATATGTTTAAATAGTTTGATTAGTTTTTAAAAATTCAGATCAGTTTTTATGTTTTGGGGGAATGAGGAAATTCTTTTTATATCTAGGAAAGGAAGTCATGCTTTAAAGCTCTGGCATACAGTTGCAGTAGAGTTCAGTTGATCAATATTCATAGTGAAGCTAAAGTAATTAATACTATTATACAATCAGTTACTATTGTACAATTATTACTATTATACAATTAGTACTATTTATACAAGTTAGATTTTAAAAATTATGTAGACGTGAAGGTGGAAATTTTAAACTAATTGCCATATTAATTAATTTGTAATTTATGTTACACCTAATGAAGCATCGTTGTACTAGTTCTAAAATAACTTTCCACTGGAAGTGGTAGATAATCCTTATATAGTCTAACGTAATAAGAGAAGAAAATGATGGTACCAAGTTTGACTTTAAAACTGCGAGTATCTTCTTTAGCCGCTTAAAATAAAAAAAGCTTATTTTCTTCACATTCTCTGTCAAATCAGTTTCATTTCATTTATGTAGTGATAAAGTACTGGTGATGAATGCAGATAACCCACTTCAAAGCATTCCTGTTTGCTCTTTGTTCTTCTGTGGACCTTCATTTTGACCTTGCCAGCGGAAGATATGAATGAGAAACAGCTACCACTGGGACATTGAAGGGAAATTAATAGGAAATTTGAAAAACTGTTAATATAAATCCATTATCTGGTTTTAATAGATTGTAAAAACTACTACTGGTAACTAAAAACCAGTAGTATGATAATTGGTTTCAGGACCAATTGTTTTGGTTTGGGTTTGTTTTTCAAGGGAAGAAGTAGTATTACAGCTACTTCCTCTTTGCTTGCAGCCAAGAAAATCTTTGTTGTTTTCAAACAAACACAAATTCTATACACATAGTAATTTACACTTCTCAGCCATAGATTATATTATTTTCTTCTTCAAGTTAAATGATGGACAGTGAACTACAGGTAGCATGCTTTTTTGTAAAACTGAAAGACTCTTTAAATAAAAAGTTTGTTCCAGAGGAAATTTTTATGGAAAATCACAAGTAGTTGTCTGGGAGCAAACATTTTCAGAACGTGCTGGCTCAGTGAGGTCTTTCCAGTCTGCGTTGTTTTGGTTTTTTTTTTAAATTTATGAAGATCCTTTAAAAAAAAAATCCCTGTAAGGAATTTACCTTTACTGCCAGAAGTCATACTTTACGTGGTTGGGTTTTGCTGATACTTAAACAGAAATCCTTAAATTCCCAGAGGTCCAAGGTGGCTAGCCTGAAAACCTGCATTAATGACTGTAACATTCATCTGTTTCAGTTGTCTGTATGTGTATAATAGAAGATGAAATTGTTCGTATGAGCAACAATTTGAAAAGGGAAGCTGCCTTCAGCCCTTATTTAAATAGAAAGTTGATATTAGGTAACCTTAAAGTTGCTCTGAATGCTGTTCCTCATGCATAAGAAGCAATATATTTGTAGCAAAAGTGTTTTGGATGATAATTCCTTGTACTGTCTTCATTAGTTAGTTATTCTGTCACAATGGTAAATTGCTTTCCATGGTGTCTTTCTGTAATGGTAGTATTATCCTTTTTCAAAGAACTCTATATTTTTTTCATATTTTGAAGGCATAATTCCATCTATTTTAAAATATTCTTTTTCTCTTCAAACAGAATTATGATTTAAATGATGACACAGTGCTCAATGAGATAAAATTAGCAAATGCCGATCAGTACCAGGTACCTGATTTGTGCGCAGAAGAGCTTGCTGTAATCCTTGGAATATGGTGAGTTAGCTTATGGTTACTTAAAAAAATCCCCAAACAACTGCATGAATCATTGTGACAATGAAATAATGAAATGGTAAGTTGATGGGACTTTTTTCCTTCCTTATTATATAGTCTGGCTAAAAGGCTAAAAGATTTGCATTATACACAGATAGCATTTCAATTATCTCAGAGTGAACATTAGTGTCCAGTTCAAAATTTCAGCAATATTTCATTAATAGCTATATTGTTGTTTTATCTTTAAAAAGCTTTATATTCCTTGTGCTTCAGGTTAATTACATTTCAAATGTCAGCTGGCATAAGCTATCATGCAGTGATAGCACTTTGGTAAATTTTGAAAACATATTTCAGATTCTGCAACTGCCAGCTTCCTGTGGGGATCAATCATCAGGCAATACACTGCCCTGCTATTCAGTGACATGGGAATACTTGTATAAATTCAGTGTCCATTGATAGTTAAAAGCTATAGTATAAAGTCCTTGTGGTTTTGTACCTCCTTTTTCCCCCCCCCCCAGCTTTTAGAAATTATTTGCTACATGGGTTTTGGAAATAGCATAGAAGAACAAAAAGCAGCTTGAAATCTAAGGATCAGAAGGTATGGCATGTAGAAGTATAGTATAGTCAATCGATGAGTTTGATACAGTGTTCATCATCACTGACTCTCAAAGTGCTTTTCTGATCTGTGAGTTGCAAAATGATGGAATCTATTTGATCCAGTTTGAGGACCACATGGTGAACAGTGGGTTGACATAAATTCTTAGCCCAGTCACTTTTAATCTTTCACACACTGACTCAAGTTATGGCAAAGCCTTTCCCTTCCTGAGGACCATTTTCATGAGGACTTCATTTTTTAACACAGCATCGGCTTTACGTTCAGATTATATAATCCTTCCTGTTCCCTCCGTTCTGAAGGAAATTTTAAATTGCCTATTGCTCTTTTGCTCTTTTTCTTTTTTACTTTTTTTTTTTTTNTTTTTTTTTTTTTTTTTTTTTTTTTTTTCTTTTTTGAGGGTTTAGTTTGGGTTTTACATTGGCTGGCTGCACAGTAGGTTTCTTGATCACAGTGTTTGACTTCGAAACCACCACTGTCATGTTCTGAACAGTGGCTAGGAACCATATTGACTGCCAGTTGTGTGTATATATGAGTTTAGCAGGACTCAAGGCAAGATGAAACTAAAGACAACTGACCAAACAAAATTCAGTGTTGCTTCCCTATAGGAATGGCAAATGCCATTCAGTGGGTGGGATAATGTTAATTGTCTGAAGCTGTCTCAGAGACGGAGACAAGATTTGATATCCAGCCATTGCAGAAAGGATGATGTAGTAGGATGCCAGCTTTGAGAATTACTCTTCTTGTAACCGAGTAGAGTTTAGGCTTGAATTGTTGGCTGTACCCTTGGTTGTCCATACCAGCTATTGGTATGTCAGTTTGTGAGGAAGCACAGACATGTTAAAGCATTTAGCATTGGCTTTTAAGCAAAACATTCTTCTCAAGCCTTGGCTATAGCAGATTCCGTGGTTTTCTTTCATGCATGAGGACTGCAGTTCTGGAGGGTAAATGCTTCATTTCATAATTAATAAGTTAGCTGTAGAATTCCTGTAAGCTGTTTTATTTTTAATAGCTTTAGCAATGTTCTTTAACATTTTTCAGCTTTCAAAATCAGTTCTTGAAACGAAGTGTGTAGTCATAATCCAAAAAGTGATACTTTGCCATTAATTCTACTGTTTCAAATATGGCTCACTAAGTCCCAAAGTATCGTACTCATTAGTTAAGCTGGATACTTTGGCCATTAAGCTGTCAAGGTAGACCTGATTAATCAGATTTAAGAATTGGTTGTAATTTATTGACAATTAGCTTTTGCTGATTTAATAGAAAATACTTTTTTCTGCTGCGTGGTACATCTTACTCCAAGGTTCTGTTTTATATGTCTAAAGAATGTCCGTTTCTCATTGTTTTCTTTCCCTCTTTAATTTCAATAAACTCCTTAAGACAAGATTCAAGAGTGGACAGAAAATACCTTACAAAACTGAATGATGTGATGATCAGTGACTTCTCTTCATATTGTTATGAAAAAATCCCTCATCATAGACCTTACACAGTAGATCCTGAATTCCTCTCAGACTTCAACTCCTGAAATTCTCTGGGATGAACCAGTTAGTCTGTCCTTGAAACCAGAACAGATACAGGTCATAGAAATGAAATTTCCATAGAGTAGTCTGACAAGAACTAACACAGTCATTAGAAATGCTTAAAACCAAGGTACAATTCTATTCTAGATTCAGATTCAAATTATAGCTTTAAATTTGATTTGATTCAATATGGAAAATAATTAAAACAATTTACTTGTTCTCCTGTCTTTTAAGTCTTAAATTTCTGTACTTACTTGTCTTCAAGCTTTGTAGATGGATGTGGCAGAAATGGAAATCAGAGATCTATTTTAGCACTGCTTTGGTCTGGAAGAGCTGCATCTATGTGCTTCAAAAAGCTGTGACAAAAATTGATCTAGAATGAGAAGCGGATTAATCCTTTCTGCTTGAATCAATGTATTTTTAGGACGATGAAAAATAAGTTCCACTTTTGTCAAAATTTAACTGTCCCTTGGTTAACCTGTGCTTTTCAAAAGCTGTGCTCATGTCATTTAGCATTCTGGTTGCCTGACTGAATTGGTATAATACTTGAACTTTTCTTGCTGCCTTCTTTTCCTCTTTTTTTTTTGGTTGTCTCCCTCCCCCCATGCATAGAGAAACTTGCTATTGTTTACCTGAAGTCACATTTGTATTAGTGACTACTGTTTAGTGACTTGACTACATCAAGCTGACTAGAAGTCTTTCTGCTAGCAGCTGACATTAGATAGGGAAAAAAGTAACTGAAGCAGTGAAATCCTTTATTACTTTCCTGTTTGCATGAAAACTTTCACAAGGAAGGGAAAAAACAGTGACATGTATATATACAGAATTTCTTTCCTAGCCATGTTGTCTAAACCTTTCAAAACAGTCCACCAAGAGCATAGTGTTCTTTTTTTTTTAATGTGGGGAGATGAGAGAAAATGTAGCAATAGTTAAATGAAGCAATAGTTAATTAATAGCAATAGGAAAATGAAGCAATAGTTAATAAATTTTTCTTTTTGTCCTTGTGGCCACACTCACATAGCTTGCTGAAATATCAGCATAAATGGTGTGAAGTGTGTATGGAACCTCCATCATGGGATTTCAGTGGGAACAGACTACATAACCATTTGTCTGAAGTTAGAGGTTTGTAGTGCAAGAAGAAGAGTTGGAAGAGCTCTCAAGCCTTCTTCTAGAAATTGTTGTGAGTAGTCTGTGTGCATTTAAGTAGAAGAAATCATGCGTGAATAACCGGGCAGAGTCTTGTCTCCAAACTAAGTTACATAATGTGGAGAGCGTAATTTCAGTCTGTAACCTATTATCACAATAAGTATCTTTGCAATTTTAGCCTAGAATATGAAGCCTACTGCAGAATTTAGTGTGATAAATTTGGGCTTATGTATATAGCCATTATATAGGTTTGGTGATGATCCATCATCTGTGGTACAGTTTAGGATATATTTTCACTTGATATCTTTGGTTTTAACAGGGAGCTTGAATTATAGCTTTTGTTGGTTTTTGTGCAATTTGGTGGTATCTCTTGTAGTATGTTTGTAAGTGTTGGTGAGCTGTTGTCTAAGGAGAACATGCACCCACGCAGAGTTGTAAGCCAAATTTCTTTATTGTCTCTGTAAGCATATCCAACTCTGAATAAAATACTTCTAATTGTCACCTCTGTGTATTCTTCTGGTTTTCCGCCTGTGAATACTTCCAGGTAATGGTAATGCTGGTTAGTGAGAGATGGACTCCTCTGATCATATGTCTTGAGTGACTAGAAAGAGAGTGTTTGTCTGAGATTACCATTCAGCACTTCTTGAGCATGAGTAGGTTTTTGCTTTGCAGAATCTGCATTCAATTAGTTATAGGATTTTAATTCAAAACAGATCTCTGTAAAAGCAAACAATGGATTTTAAACTTTTTAGGATTTGTGAAATTATTAGTCCCATAAGCTTAAACCGAGTAAGACATTTCACTTGAGAATGGTATTGGAAAGGTACTTATAAAATATTTTGGTTCCCTAAATGGTTCTTTATTTCTGTGACTCTTTCTAGGTCTAGGTCCTTTTCTGCACATACCATACTCCCATTTATAATTTCCAGAAAGTCCCTTAGATTTCTACAAGTTTGAAAAATGCATTCTGAATAATGTCATTCTAACGATGAAATCAGCATTGTTTTATTTTTTTTCTCTTTACAGTATAGATTTCCAAAAGAACAATCCGATACACAAATTAACAGAAGAGGAACTTCTGGCTTTTACTTCAGTAAGTAACTTACCTGGCATTCTTAGTAAACATGTTTTCACTTAATATTTTAAGTACCAAGCAGTAATCTGTCAGTCACACTAACCAGGAAATTTCACCACAAAACACTTAGAAAAAATTTTAGGTGTTTAAGTTTTATTCACTATATTATACGTGAATTATAATGTAATATGCAACTGTATAATTTTACAACAAGCTCTTCTCGTGACGCTAGTGTTAAAAGTGCTTCTCTTTAAACAGTGTTGAAGAGGAGTTCTAAAGAAGTTTCAGCTTTATACTGTCACATTTATTCAGTCTGTATCAGATGTTCTGCTTAGACACATTTCTTCCCAATTCAGTGGCTGATTTGCTGCAGAACAAATCTGTAACTTCAAATGAAGCTTTGAAAATACTCAGTATTTTTTAATGTATTTTTTTTACTTAAGACAAAACACAATTTGCTTCTTCCTTGATCTTTTCTGCTTTTGTGGGGTTTTCTACATTAGTTTAGATGGGAGGGTGTAGGAGGAAAGGCTTGTCATTATGTTGTCTTTTTTTGCTTACTTTCTGCAATGTTAGGCTTAAGTTCGGGTGCAGTAAAGACAACTTGCTTTCCTACCCAAGCCTTGTAGTCTGAGACTGTGTTGCTCTCGTAGTGTCATCTGAAAAAGTACATTATCAGATCTCAGCAAAAACCCCTTGGATTTCACTTGAGCTAGAATCTTGAGCTAGACTAAGCACAGTAATGTAAGGTTAACTATGGTAATGTTTGGCTGAGGGTTTTTTGTAAAAGGAGGTTCTATCTGTAAAAAAGATAATCCTAATCTTACTAGATAAATGTAAAATAGGTTGGTTTAAAAGTAATGTTTGTTTAGGTCGCTGTGCTAATACAGTACATGTAAGAGGGAATGCATGAGGGAACTGAGTGAATTGCTGTAAAACAGTTTGGGTTTTGTAGGTTTTGTTACTACAATGATTGTAGTGATACAATTCCTCATTATATAATTTATGAAGTATTTTGTTTTGAACTACAGTTTTGTTCTGGCCTTGGGGTTTTTTTTTGTCTCCCAAAAGGTAGGAATAGAGAGCAGGAAAAAGTTGAAATGTAGAAAAAAAGAGACTGTCCACTCTCCTTTCCTATTGTAGTCATTGAAGTATCCAATAAGAATATTAAAGAATGATGACCATTAAAGGAGAACAAAAGATTACAGAAATAATAAATACATCCAAAGTAAGGAAACGTACACATAGAAAAAGCCCATAGCAGTGACACCAAACTGATGTACTGAGTACTGTAAGCTTTTTTTTAAAATGGTGAAACTATAACAGTACAATTTTCCCCCCAAAAGTAATGTTAATACAAATGTGTGAAGTTTCAAGATGTGCATGTAATTTCATTAAAACAAACCCTGCCATTTTGTTGTTAAAGTAATGTTAAAGCAGTATATAAAACTATAGAAATAGGGTTTTCTGTGAAAACTCAAAATCTTCCTTCTCTTATTGTATTTCCAAACTCCCTGGACTATTTTTTATAGCCCTTGCCTTAGTCTCCTGACCACCCACTATTGTTCACATCATTCTTGGGTGGGAAAGCAGCCATTATATACCTGAATCTTGAGATAAGTTCTCCATATATTCTATCATTTTACTATTAAATGGATTGATATTCTGATAATAGAACATCTTTAACAAAATTGACCCTACTCCTGTAGAGGCGTACTTTCTAGAATAATGAAAGTAGGTGTGGGATTTAACTGTTTTGACACTTGAGTTTTCCAACATTTAAATATTTTTTAAAGTTTTTACAGCAGATTAGAAAAAGTCAGGGTAGCTTGTGCACTAGGGAAGAAAGATAATCAGCCTTCCTGTCATCCTTTATCTGGCATTGCTTGACAGATAATATTACCTGTTACATCAGCTCTAAGAGATCTGTTGGGTGAATTCTTCATCATCATGGGAAAATTAAACTGCATTTTTCTGCCATCTAGTGGCTGATCCCTCAAAAATCACGGGACAGCTGATTAACTTACTCTTTAATTATTTTATTGCAGTGACTATGGGGAGCTTATGTTTTCATTTATTTATTTATATTTTTATGGAGCTGCTAAGTCAGATGTGGCTTGCTTCACACTTGTAAGATCAGCAGCCACTATCAGGTTAGATCTCCAGAGAAACAGCTGAGAGATCTGTGTAGGCTTCCCTGTCCCTTTGAGCTCAGAGTAGCAAAAAAGAAGAGTCTGTGGTAATAGATGAACAGGAATGTAGATCTCACTGTAATGCAAAATTCAGTGAACAGCAGTGACATTAGGAAGTAGCTGGTAGTCTAAACATGAGAATAAATAATAATTTTCGGTATCAGAGTAGTGTTCTTCATACTTCTGCTTAATGTTTCCAAGTTAACTGGATGTAGGGACACAGTTGAATCTCAGAATTATTTTGACCTATGCTCCCAAGACATAAACAAGAACAAGTATGAATTGTAGTAACACCATCCCAGATCTTTCCTGGAAGCTGAAACCAGGAATCAGATATTAGCTTATGTGAGTTCTTTTCAATAAATGTACCTTTTGTGGTATTTGCATCTGAGCCTAAAATTGTGAATAGTCACTGCAGAATTTCATGATGAAATGTCTGAGCTCTTTTGTGTCTTAGATCTGAGTCACTGAGGCAAATCCATCACTGCTCCCTGGCAGTAGGAATGTTCTGTGTCCATGTTAATACAGCCTTGGTTCCTACAGTGTCTGCTAGGAACTAATTTAGTGAGTAAATTAAATGGCACCATAGCTGTTATCACCTGTATTTAAGGTATTTACCAAGCTTTGGTACTGCCAAAACAGTAGGCAAATGAGCACTGTATCAATGCTGCTCTAGTAATTTCTTTAGCATCAAACTGCTCTGTGTGTGTGTGTGTGTGAGCAGGCATCTTCTCAGCCTACATGTGGATTCCTAAATCTGCAGGCTGGTTAGATGGTTGTCATGCATTCATCTGATATCTACTGAAATTCTTGTTTCCTCAAAAAAGCAAGGCATTTCAAGTTATCTTAGGAAACTTGAAAAATTACAAGGCATTTTAAATTAATCTGTAGATCATCAAGAGATCCTCTTGCTTTGGACACCGCAAAATAAATGCGTGTGACATGCAGTTTCTCTTGAGCAGCGAGAATAAAGATCCAGGTAGTACGAGAGGGAGAGAATGATCAATTTGAACTCAAGTAGATGATGATGTCCCACCTTGTATTAGGTGCAGTTTGGAAAAGTGACATTCTAAACTCCCTTTTATATCTGTAAAAGTTGAAAATTACTGGATCTGTAAGAGATATTTATATATCTATATCTGTGTCTGTATCTATTAACATAGCTTATAATACTAAAAATAATACTATTCACTGCTTGGCAACTGCAGTCAATTACTAAAGCATTGCTGCTTTTCATTTACTAAAGTCCCTTGGGAATAGTTGCTATTGTCCTAAAAGCACTTTGTAACTAAGAATTGCTTTCAATGTTGTGAGGTGTGTATGTAGTTTCATTGGCTGGGATAGCAGCTCTTGTGACAAGAATTTGGGACTTAAATTTTGAGATGTTCTAGTCAAATCTCTTTACCTATCAGCATAATATTTCAACTTTTAAGTTGTTAATCCATAAGTGAAATTAGATGCACTTGATTTTTTTTCTGCTTATAGTTCAATTGTTGATGTAGTATCTTTACATGAGAAGTAATGTAGCTTGCATTCTACATTTTAGCATAAGACTAAAGACAAAACATTTCTTTTTGAGGGGGATTAAATGTTATTTTTCTCATAGTTAATAGTTTAGGGAAATAATTATAATTTTTTAAAAATTAATTCTATTGTGGTAAGCACTTGGTCTCCTAAGAAAGCTAAGATATTTTTTAAAAATCAAATGCCAAAAAAGCCCCTTCGGAGACACAGTTATGCAGTTGGTATTTGGTGAACTTTCTGATTACCTAACTGAATATTGCATTCAAAAGCCATTTTTAAGAGAGGGAAGGTGAGACAGTAAACAAGTAGTGAGACCCAGTGCTTCTCTGGTAAAATTACTGGTTTCTTCCTTTTGGTAGAACTTTCTCCCAGAGCTTTCTGTATAGGATGTAGGAAATAGACAATGCAAGAAACCAAAGAACTAAATCAGTGCTGCTTTTGCATTGAGATTTTGTAGCTTAGTTTACTCCCGGGTCCCCAAGTTAGTTTTACAATGCCTAATGTGCTTCCTTACCTTCTTTAATTTCAGTGGATTGTTTTCAATGTAAAAATACAGTTGTGAAGTTCTGCTGTATTTTATATTGGTCAACAGTTTGTCCCTAGAAGTACACAAATACATTATTGAGCTGTAAATCAGTGGCCAAAATACTGGTTTTAGAAAAAAAATCCTTTTACGAAATGAGCAAAAGTAAGTTTTAAAATAATTTCCATTAAATATTTGTTGTTTGCATTATAATAGGTAATGCATTTCAGACAGTATACCAAAGAGGAGATGAAATGAGCAACAGTGCTATGTAAGTGTACATGATATTTAAAAAAAAATTTTAAATTACATTTAAAGCTTTATCAAGACGTTTGTGATGTGAACATTTAGAACAGGAGACTGCAAACTATTTCTGAAATGTAAAAAAGTCCCAGGAACACATGAAACATCTGTTAAAGAACTGATAAATATTCCTTTATATTATAATTTTAGTATTACGCAGTTCTTTCAGAGAAATAGGGAAAATATTAAATACTGGCTGGTGTTGCATTTTTCTCTTGCACCAGAGAAAAATGTTTTCTTTTTTTAAAAAAAGGTTAATAAGATTAGACTCTTCAATACAAGTTCTTAGAGCTTCATAGAAAGCTTATACTATAGCTTATATTTTACGTACTGGGGAAACAGTTAGATGTTTTGTAGTCTAATATGACACTCCAACAAATATCCAAGATTAAGGAGCTGCAGCTGGTCCTTAAAATTACCCATTCCATCTGTCGAAGCTGTTGAACAGTCCAGGAGAAATGGTTTTTGTGGTAAATGTGGTGAGCGCTTAGCCCACTGTGGGAGAATATTACTTTTTTCCTTTATTAGTGTGTTATGATGAAGGGACATTGAGTGGCAGCAACAGTACTAACCTGTAGGGGACTGAGAAGAGAAAGTAACCAAAAACTGTGAAGGAGAAGCCTTGCTTTCTGCATCCCACATCTTAGCCCCATATTTGTATCCTTTGGAATCCATGGAAGATGAGAAGGAAGAGAAAAGGGACCATGGAAAATATAGTTTCTTTGTTTTCTTACAATTCTGAGACTTTGCAGGATTTATGGACAGTAGAACAGTCAGTTTGTTTTACTGAGTGGTGAAAGAGGGAAAAGGAAGCTCTGGCAATTCTTCGGTCTGTGGACACTTTGAACAGGTGAGGATATCTTTCTTAAAGAGGGAAAAAACCCAGTGTAATAACTTGTATTTTGCTTGGACTACAAAACTGAAGTTATTTACCATCTTCTAACAAAAATCATGTGTCATTCTGAAATTGTTCCAGTAATGCTGTGAGGGATACCAAGGTCTGATTGAGGACTTGGAGAATGTGGAAGGAGTCTGCAAAATCTAAGGAACACTATGTATTCCAAAGATAAACCAGATGGGAATGTTTTTCCCCTGTGTTGAGCTACTGATTCCATAAGAGACTGTTTTTACTAAAGAATTTTAGAGTGGTTGGATATATATTTTTTTTCCTGAGGTGGGCATTTATTGAGTGTAATAGAAGCTAATGTTGTATGGCACCTTTGAAAATCGCAGTGAAGAATTACAGTGCACATTTTATTGAGTGTGTGTGTATGAATATGCATATATGAATACTTTTTCTGCTTTTCACTGTAGAAGGGGGCCTTGGGAGGAGGGAGTGAAAGGTGGAAATGGAAATGCTTTGTTTTTCTCATCTTTTCTATGGCATTTGCAATATTAATGTGGAACTAGGGAGCAATCAAATCACGGCATACAATATTTTTAATGTTAAGCCTTCCTATCAAAACTCTATAAAACTAACATGCCAATTTGGTTTCTAAAGAGAAGTTGTTTATATAGCTTAAATAAAAGCAGTGCATTTTTCTCTGCTGAGAAAATGGCTGCAGTTTTTTTACGTTTTATAAGCAGCAAGAGTATTGAAAAGCTCATTAAGAGTGCCATGTGTCTCTACTGCTGTAACTTTGGTGGCTTTATAAAAAGTTTCTTTCACTTCTTTTCTAAGCTGTGTTGCCCATTTTGAATAGCCTCTGTTGGTTACAAGATTATAACACTGTAAAGGCTTTCTCTCAGCAAACCCCTGCTAGTTACTAGTGAGACTTTTTTTAGGTAAATGAATTCAAAGCTAGTCTATTCTTTTTTTTCTTTCTTTTTTTTTTTTTTTCTTCTGAAGACTTTTATTCAAAAGTCTGAATCATTTTGCAGGAATGTCAGGATCTAAAGACTTGCTAATTTAACGCATGTATGCCTTCTGGCCCATCACACAGTACTGGGAAATCAGATTGAGTGTAGCAAAAGAGAAGCTGCCTCTTTCTGCTGCATGTGCAAAGACTCGACTGGATCTCTTGGAAGCTTATTCACAAAGTGTCTGGTACTTGGGTTTGCAGTGTTTTGTGGATCGGAGACTGGCCTGTTGTTGTCAGTTATGTTTGCCGCTGTTGTGTGCCTTTAGAAGGTTTAGGGTAAAGTAACCGTGTGCTATAGTACATGTGTTGCAGGGCAGGGGTGAAGCTTGCATTCCATTCCAAAACTGAGATTAAGTAACAGTCTGTCTGAAGTTGGTTTATTTTACAAAGTATCAGATTTCAACATAATTGACACTTTTATCCCTTTCAACTTTGTTCTCTGTGGTCTGCATTCTTCCCTCAGTCCATGGGATCCACAGCTCTGCTTGCATCATATCTTACAAGAGATGATTCCTGATTTATTGTGTGCCTTCCTGAGCAAGAAATTTGGAATAGCCTTTCCTTTCTAGCATAGTGTGCTCTTTTGTATAATCTGTGCAGAATTACTCAAGAAATAGATTTTAGTGGACTCACTGAAACTGCAGTGGTAAAAGAGCATGAAAATAATGTTTAAATATTGATAGATTTTTTTTGCTTGTCTAAGGGTTTGAGAAGTTAAGCAGGCAAATTTGATGACAGTTAATAACATTTTTTCCCACAGCAGCCTTTCTTCTCCCCCTCCTCCTTACTCTTTATCTATCAGCAGCTCACTTATTTTTTCTAGCAGCCTCTCTGACAGCCAGTTGACGTGTCCCAGGCTTCCCTTCCCCCTCTCATGTCCTTCACCAGTTATAACTATTATAATTTACTTCAGCAAGAAAGGTTTCATTGCAACAAGAAGGTGAAATTAAACCCCCTGTTCAACAAAATGCTGTCTGAGGTATCAGCTGAAGGAGATGAGACGTTCTCACTATTCTGTCTAAAGCTTAGTAACCCCTTTTTGATGATGTTATGATGATTAGTTCACATGTTATCAGTACTAGCAGTCACTTTCTTTAGTGACTCATATTCTGATCTGACTGTTTGACTGGACAGGGCACTGATGAACTAAACAAGGAGTAGATCCAAACCTCCCTGTTTTCGAAGTAAATTTTTTGTTGTTTTACTATATATGAAGAAGAATTATTCTTAAAATTTATATAGCTATCGTAATGTCTCGCCTTCATCTTCTCTACCTACCTAAATATCGTCCCTTCATTTTTCTTCCTAACCCAATACTTCAAATATTACTCAAATCTTGCTTATTCCATAGCATCTAAAAAGTAAAGGTGGTTGAATTCTTGTTTGCTAGTGTCTAAGAAATTTGGGTTTAATTTTCTCTGGTGATATCATGTCTGTGTTTCAGCTGGAAGTAGAACATTTTTCATATCAGTACACCAAGCAATCTTTATGGTCTATGTTAAAGATGAAATATAGAACAAGTAATGATTTTTTTGACTTAATACACCTTAGGATAGGTTTGATTACAATGTCATAGTTGCTGATTGAAGTCATGAAATATGTGTTTTTTCTTCCCTCCCAAGGTGTCTGAAATGTGTAAATGTGATACTAATCGATTCATTTCTCTTGAGTAATATCTCTGTCCTGTTGTTCTCGTTTTTTTTGGATGTCAGTTATAGCTATTCTTATTCTAGCTGCTTTGGGAAAAGTATAATATGAACTTGATAAGCAATAAATCTATCTTACCCCATTTCTGCACGACTTTCCTTTTCTATTCCCCCAAAATTAGGGATGAAAAAAACTGAAATGGCTCCAATTATTCTTCCTTTATTTAATTTTTTTTTCCTTTGGTCTTTTGTCCTTTTGAAGTTTTAGGTAGCCAAGCTACTGGAAAGGATTTCTAATTGGTATTTTCTTTTGTACATTTATTGACAGTTCAAGATTTTTGAGGAAAAAAATGTTTAATCAAGTTCTAAGTCTATAAACCATGGACTTTTGAAAGGAGATGTAATTGAGAAAGATTTGGAGTAACTATTTTTGAAAAACTTTCCAAAGAAACACTTACAGCTTAGATCCATGGAAATACTCCTTTACTTGCTTATCTGTCTTCATTCGAGTAAACCCCGTTCTGTTAAGCGGTGATCTGGGTTATGGTTTTGTACATTGTCCTGCCGTTGTGTGAGGAGTTAGTTGGCTTCAGTATGTTGTAGAAAAACACGGTGTCCTCTAGGTTGCAGAAGGACAAAGATTAAGCAGCTCTGATTCTGGTATTTCCACAATATTTCCTTTCCTTTTTTTTATCAGAAGCAACACATTTAAATAGAAAAATGGAATATTAAAGTACTGTTGGCCAGAAAGTAAGTTGTTAAGGTTAAATTAATTTGTGAAACATTTAAATACATCTGTATGGAGGGTGTATGTACATTTATTTTACATGTATTTATAGAATGCTTGAATTAAAGTACTGATCACATATTATATGACTAAAGAGGGGAAGCTTTTATTCTTGCCAGCAGAACCCCATTGCTCAGCTGTTTTTTTTTTCCCCAGAAATACATTTTTACTGGTATAATTTACAGGCCAATAAAGCAAAGTGTTATTTTTAGTACTTATTTGTAACATCAAATATGCAGGAAAACTTCATTAGGTAATTCACATGAAGTGTTTGTGACCCTTATGAAAAGTAATTTCTAGTTATGCAAATACATGAATAAGAAAGGCTCATATTCTGTTCATGAAGGTTAGCCCATTGCATCAGGGAATAGAACCAATGCCAGTTCATTTAGTGGACTGTTCAAGCAATGTGTGATCATAAATGAGTCTCATGATTACTGTGAGAAATTTCAGACTTTTTTTCTGGTATAATTTATATGCCTAGCATATAGCATATATGATAATATGGTATAACATAAATACTTTTGACATGTTTGGATTGGCTGCATTAATCATACCAAGTAGAACTGTTAGTTATGAAGACTATTCAAATGAAGGCCAATAAAATGTTTAAGAGCATCATGTTCTGCATGTTTCAATTTGCAAAAATGTTTTAAAATATTTACACTATTTAATGTTTTTCTCTCTGGGAAGCTGAGATTTGCGGCCTTTTCTGAAATGAAATAAAAATCATCACTAGGTATTAGTTGATATATTTTGACATAGTTGAGATTTTGATGTCTTGTCTATATTATCCTTAAGCATGTCTTGCATTAATTAAATTGGAACTTGGGCTTTTTTCTTTCTTGAAAGACTTCATGTCTTGTGTCAGCTAGATTTTCTTAAGTACATTTGTCAGAATACATTGGCCAACACATTCTCCAATGAATTCTGTCTAGTCTAGACAGAAGATGAGAGAGAAAATACTTTTTACAGATTTCTATAAATAGACTGTGAAAGATTTTTCTGTGCTGTAAGATTAGATGTTTGATTTCATCATTGCAACACTAGGAGAGGGAAAGCATATGCATTGGGTATTGTACCTAATTTGGTTTTTTATTATTTGCTAGAAATTATGTTTTCTTTACTTTTTAGTTTAATACATATCTGTCAAAGCCTTACAGTTTTGGAATAAAGGAATGAAATATGTTTAGAAAATTGTTTTTATTTTGAACAGCTTGCATGGTTTGAAGCTCTTAATAGCTTAGTAGTGAGAGTCAAAAAGCAAGCAGGACATTTAGTGGCTGGGGTAAGGGCACAGTTCTCATCTTACAGCTTATTGTGCAAGAAGTGCAGTGCATGTCTTTGTGTCTGTATATTCTGTGTCTTTTCCTTATCTATAGTAGGCAAATGTTTATTTCTGGATGTTATAGCTCCAATAAAGCTGGGAAGATGCAAACCATAAGGGTACATAACTAAAAAGATGGCCTCTTTTGTTTGTCAAAGTAAAATGTCTTGTAGCTTCTTCAGACTAGGTACAAGGTGGAAGTTTTTTGTGAAGATGATGGTGAAGCACTGGAACAAGTTGCCCAGAGATGTGGTAGATGCCCCATCCCTGGAAACATTCAAGGTCAAATTGAATGAGGCTGTGGCCAACCTGATCTAGTTGAAGATATCCCTGATCATTGCAGGGAGATGGGACTTGATGGCCTTTAAGAGTCACTGCCAACCCAACCCATTCTATGATTCTTCATCCAAATTTCGTAGTGATTTTAATAACTGTGCATAATACAACTGATCAAACGCTAGACTGTTGTGTTTGAATCTTAATCCATTACAGCTCATGCTTCTAACTTATTTCAAGTCAAAGCACATCCCAGACATTGCCATTTGTCTTGAATAAATATATTCAGATTATAGCTTCTCTCTACACAACTCTGTCAGATTTAGGAATGTTATTCACTTTTGCCCACCAAGACAGGATTTTCTTTTGTGCTCTCCAGCAGTCTCTCACTCTTCCCCCCCCACTAGTATTAGTCACTAGTGCTTGTGTCAGCTTCCCTTTTTGTTTACTCATCCATGCCATATTCTTCTCAGCTCTTCTTTGTCAGCGCTTGCCTCTTGTTTATCTTTCACTCTTGCTCTCATCTTCCCTAATTCCTTTCTTGTTAATGTATTGCTGACTATTTTTATTCCATTCTTTCCTCACTTTTGGTTGCTGCTTAAGGAGTTAGTCTTCTTTCAGAACTATTGTGTCTTCAGTCTCTGAAAGAAAGGTGGCAGCTTTGTTTTGCTCCTGGAAATTAAACTTTTGCACATAAAGTTTAAAGCCAGGGTGCCTGTGGCCTCCAGCAGCTTGATGCTCTTGCATGTGAGAGCAGCAGTTCTTTAAAGAGACAAAATATTTCTGCTGGTGAAGTCAGAAAGGAAATGAATGAAATCAGAAATCAGGTATCTTTTAATGAGCATTGAGACTTGCTGATATGCTCTTTCTGGGGAAACTCTTGAGGCCATCCTAGAAGTCTCACTGAAATTGTCAACTCCAGCCATCTCCTAACCCCTTAGCCCACCAAGCAGTCAGTGAAGCATGCCTCTTGCATTATCACGTTACATTACTTGTGAACACTGAGTATTGCCATATGTAGGCTGCTGAACCATGGAGACCATTGTAGGCAGAATTCCTGTGGTGGATACTGGCATTTGAAATGGGGGAAAACCAGGTAGAGACATTCCCTGTAGAGCCCTGCCTGGCATTATGTGGTTTTTTTTTTGCTGTGTCTCACTGTTCTACAGACAGCTGTTCTTACAGACTGAAGGTTGGGAGGGTGTTTTATAGAAATTCTGTAATTTGTTCTGACATAGATGAATAATAAAGTCAGTGGCAGCCTTACTATAAATCACTGGTCTAGGCATGTAATTATTCCTGAATTTTTTTGACTGTTCCTGTTACAGAAAAAAATGTGGTAGCTGATTTTTACTAATTAATATCATTATAGGATGGCTTCACAGATGGAACATGTGCATTTTACAATGTAAATCTGTATGCAACTGTTATTCTTCTTGTGCCATTGACTAATGTTAAAGTTAAGAAATTCTGAAAACATTTAAATTGGTTCTTTTTAAGAAGATAATTTGTTGCCTTTTAGTGAGGCTGTGAAGGGAACTTTTAAGCTTCATTGTTTTGTGTAATTTTTATGGTTGTACTCCAAATCTGTCTGAGAACGAGTATTTTTGCTACCCTATATTCTCTTCCTGCAAAAGATTCTCAGTTAAGGTATTTTAAGGATAATTATTGTAAATGGATATTTGTCCTGAAGTTATCATTGTAGAATTAAAGATAAAAGTTGCTGTCAGAGTACAAGTCTACGTGGCATCAGATAACAATGGTATATAAAGCAGCATTCTTCCAGAGGCTGTTGATAGACCAAATAAACAGGAAGTATCACTGGCAATCTATGGGAAAAAAACATAATGGTGAGCTCATAAATGCAAGTAGGCAGGCAGAACGGACTAATCCCACCACCCATGGTCCATTGCATAAGGATGCAGGATCTGTCAATCAGGATCTGTCATTTCCAATGATCCAGAGTTTTGAAAGCAGTGAGTTTGCCCTGAAAACTTCAAACAAGCAAAGCAGAAAAAAGCAAACGGGAATTTTAACGTGTAGTTTTACCTGTATTTTGCTGAGTAAGAACTACTACTTGAAAAAAAAAAACAAAACCCAAAGAAAGTACTGAAAAGTCTTGGGTTTTGTCTGTAGCCACAGGCAGCAGTAACAAATGGAAACATTAAAAGTCATAACTGTCTCCCTGAAGAATAAATTTCTATCAGCAGAGGATGAGTTAACCTATAGCACTGTCTGTTCCAAAAATGCTCTTTGTCAGAGGAGAGGCAAGGCTGAAGGGGGTAGAGCATGAAGGGCAAAGGATTTAAGAGCCTACTGTGGTAGTTTGCAAGGGGAGTAGGACATATTTCTTCTCCCACATGGCCAATTCCAACAAGTTAGAAAATACCTTCCATTGACACAGTTTTTCTAACTTTCAGCCTATTTTTCAGTCATTTGCTTTGTTTGTCTTGAGACTAAATAGATTGCACGTCCTCAGATAGTGTGTACCATTGCATAAAGTCCTGAAATTATCTATCTTTAATATATGATATCTAACCATTGTCAAACCAGATTCACTGTTTTACTACCTGCGCAGAGGGAAAAAAAAAAAAAGGTGCTGTTCTAGTTTCCAGGATATAACCTCAAGATCACATGATGTGTTGAGAATCTTGGCACAGATGGTGAAATTCCAGAGGCAGAGCAGTTAAAATGAGAAATTTGCTGTTGTTTAATAACTAGGGAAATCCTTATCATTGGTACCAAAGAGTTAAAGTCTAGCCTTTTGTATCCAAAATCGTGATTTATTGCTGTTGAGATTGGGCCTTAGGAAATGAATGCAGTACTGTGATGTGGTGTGGAAGTCTGTACTTACGCTGTTTCAGGAGTAAGTCCAAACCACAGACCTGAAAAAAACAATGCTACTACAGTCAAATCTGGCTGAAGCAGTTTTCAGCATAACACAGAATATGTGGTGTGTTTGGCACAACAGAACGAGTGTCAGTCATATGGCTGGACTCCATTCTAAGTGAAAATAGGAGCCATATCTTATGTGGTTTACCCTTCACTAGTGATTGAAAGCTGATTCCTTTAAATAAAGCAGTATCTTCTTTTTTTCATGACATTTCCTTTTCTTCTCTAGTTTCTTTCTTCTCCTAAAAAAACAAAATTGAGAACCTCCAGGGAAAGCTTACTTCTGAACTTAAATAGTCTCTTAAAATGAAAAGAGAAAAGCAAACCAAAATACAACACAAAAAACAGATTAGGCAACAGCATTAAAAACAAATTATTTGTTTACATCTTACATGAGGATACAATATGTATACTTAGTGTCATAAGTGAGCATCAAGCTCTTAAAAACCTGCTAAATATCAGCCCACCAATGCCTGTTAATGTGGAAGAAAACTTACATAATTCTGGACATCCAGGATATGTCTGCAATTTGGTTGTATAAGTAGAACTGAACTAATTTGATTGGTAATATCTTTGTCCTGTTAATAGAAAGTAGAAAATCCTAAGGGGAGAAAAGCATTGAGACATCTTCCTAGCCAAACCTGATCCAACTTGATTTTTTCATTGTGTCTAAAATTTAGTTAATTTGTGGTATTTGTTTCTTCCACAGCTTTCTCTGCAAGTTACATACCTGCATGCATGCAAGTTAAGTCACAGGCTGCCTTATGCAGAAGCAAAGAATCATGTTTATAGCTCACTATAAGTCTCCATACTTTTTATTACATTTTTGTTCCATGCAGGCTAATATGAGCTTGCTTTTTTGTGTTTGTTACATTTAAATCCATGCAAAGCTTTCTGTGAGTCTTTTGTTTCCACTTAAAATTCTTCAGTAAGCGTAAATCTTCGTACTCCTCTCACACAGCTCATGTGAGACTTCCTTTGAAAGGGAAGATTTCTCTAGTGCTGTAGTTTTCTTTGACCTTTTTCCCTGTGAATTTTATCATGTGGGGGACACTGGGCTGTCATTTCAGTTTTATCTGCAGAACTACATTTAGAGCTAGCTGGAAAGACAATCATCATGTGCTTGTGTTTCTTCTACGTCTGACTAGAGATCTGTTTCCAATATCCCTATGTCCACATCAAAGGACGCCCCTTTCATTTAATTTTTTTAATACACACGATATTTTGGTGTTTCTGAGTTGCAAGGTTATGGCGTGAGACAGATTTTTCAAGAGAAAACTTAGGAACATCCAACTTAAAAGCTGAAGAAGTTCTTGATGTGTATTCAGAAGATGTAAAGACTAACAGGAAGAAGGAGCAGCTATGGCAGTTCATATGTTGGGATATGAACCTTGTTCTAATAGTGCTTAACTATTTCCCTTTACACTTCTGAAAAGTATAGTTGGGGAGAAGGAGACTGAGTTGTTTTGATTGGTATTCTGCATGTGAGGAAGCAGAAGGAGGGAAAAATAAAGATGCAACCTTTCAGGGAACAGTTACATCAGTTAGTAAAAGCAGCACATATAGACCTTTTGTATGATTCTTTTTGCTCCATGTTCTTCAAAAATAAAATTCACTGAAGAGGCAAAATGGACTAGAGATTATTCAGGTGTCAAATGAGATGGTGATGGAGAATGGAAAGATAAGTTGGATGTTCTCCTTACAAATGTAACTTAAAAGAACTGAGACCAGGGGTAAGGCAGTAATGGAACAAACAAGCTGTAAAGTCTGAGGATATTTTCTTCTGGGAAGTCATCCTTTTTCCCCATCAAGACTTGCAGCTGTATTGTCAGCTGACTATGCTGAGTCTGAGTATTAACAACAAAGGAAAAGGTTGCTGGTGAATATGAAGCAGTGTTGATCTGTTGCTGAGAAGAGACTGTGTTGGGTTTTTCCAACCACAATTGCTTTCTTTTAAGGGGAGGTAGAAGAGATGGCTGAACAAAGATAATGAAGTGTCTTGCTATTTCTAATAAGGATAGTAACAAGTATCTTTGAAGAGATAATAGAACTAGTTTCCAAGCTTTCCTGCCTGATTTTTTTTTTTTTTTTATTCCTTGAAATTCTGCAGAAGTGGCACAAAAGCCAGCACAGTTTCCAAGCTGATCTAGCATACATAATTGCCTCAAAGCAAGAATTTTCCCTTTGCAAGGTAGATATCAGAAGGAGTAAGAGTTACTGCTTAAAATGAGTGCCATGGAGGGGAAATATATTTAGAAAGATAAGCAGGACAGAATATGAGGATATCTGTGGGTGGATGTTATCAAGACCTACCTATTTGCTACAGAACACTATTTGAGTGGGATAGAAAACGCTGTGGAAAACACAGTTGAAGTGAAATTATGTTAGCCTTCATGTATTGGGATATTTTTAAAGTCTTCTGAGAAGAAAATTTATTCCAGTCTTGCCTTTCGAACTTTTGAATTGATTGAGCCAGCTACGAAATAACTGTTATATTGTATTTAATGTACCTTCAGGTGTGATAAGTTCCAGATATGATAAATTTCAGAGAGAGAGTCAGTCACTTGCAGACTGAGATTAAATGAGACACTTGAGAACATTAAATTGCCTTTTGGTAAGTGTGATATAATTGCTGCTCTATTGAGTTTAGCATTCATTTCTAGATCAGAGTAGTATAGTGTAAATAAGTAACTGTTTACTTAAGGGGTTTCTAACATTTTGCCTTATAAAGTGTGTATGGACAAAAAGAAAACTGAAAAAAGTAAGCAGTATATGTGTGTGTACACATATGTTTCATTTTAAAGGACTCATAATTAATATTTTACTCCAGATCCATTAAATTATCCAAGCTTCTGAAATTATGTACATGGAAAAATCTTAAGCACATTGAAGTATATAGCAATGCAAAAGAAAATAAAAAATCAGATAGTGTCTTCTCGTTTTAGGACTTGAAGTCAACAAAAGGTACTCTGTATTTACAATGATGTAATGTTATAATTTGAGTGCTGAGGCTACCAGACAAGACTAGACAAAGAGAATTTTAAAAATGGCATTCTAATTAAACTAGTCCCTTGATGCAGATCACTGATGGTGTTTTGGCCTTGCTCTTGACTTTTTAACACCAAGAGGTATTTCTA
Organism: Dicrurus megarhynchus; assembly: GCA_013399195.1. Lineage (NCBI taxonomy): Eukaryota > Metazoa > Chordata > Aves > Passeriformes > Dicruridae > Dicrurus > Dicrurus megarhynchus. The sequence continues at coordinate 50,491 of VXAD01008065.1, forward strand.
ATGGCTGTGGTTAAGAGCCTTAAGCCCAGTTCTGCTAATGATCAGCTAACACCTGTTGTGGTGAAAAGCTATTTTAGTTGAACAGTCCCCGGATTAGTTTTATAGACCAAAATAAACCCTTGTCATATAGCTGAGTGAATAGCTTTAGATTTTGAGAAAAGTATGCTGAATGTGTGGTCTAAACCTACTGAAATATATGGAATATTAAAGCAGTACTGGAAAATGGCACCGTGCAAATGCTGATGTCTCAGCCAGTGCAGGAAAGTAAATCGTCTCCTCTGTCACTTTAATACTTTCAGGATTTCTGCTGTCTCTCTGGTTTACCTAACTGACTGTCAGACGATTTTTTAAATCATGGTAACTTGAAGAGGCCTTAAAAAAACCACAGGTGATCACATGATTGACTCTGTAGCATGCTGTCAACTCACGGAAACACTGAGAGACGTAATAAACAAAAATACAGAACTTCTGCTAATGCACTTCGTACAGGCTCAAGCATTGCTTTATTTTTTGTTTTGTTGTTACAGTGCAAAGGTCTTGGCATAATGCTCTAGAGGTGCCATGTAGAATTTGTATTAGATGCTGTTAGGCAAGAAAGTATTTAAGGCCTAACCAAGTAATAACACATTTTCCTCATGCAACACTGAAAAAGAAACACTAACACAGGACTTGGAATAATGCCTGGAATATAATTAATTTGAAGTGTATAATGCAAGTTGTCTCGTTTGCAAAGAAAAAAAGGTAAGTTATCCGTGTCTTGCTAGTTTTGCCCTCAGACTGCTAAATCGATTAATTTAATCTGTAACTCCAAAAACTTTGCATATTGTTGGTTTTTAAGTTATAGTTGTCAAAGTCATATGGAAAAAGATGCTTTTGATTGCTACCTAAAATTACTGTGCTTTTCACAGAAAAAGGCAGAAATTTTGTAGACAGTTGGTCATGTGTTGATGTATATACACTTCTAATTTGCAGGATTAGTTGATAGTATTTTGATTTTTTCTGGTCCAAAACTCTTTTAGAATGACTGGAAGTGTAGGACAGATTTCCATGTTTAGTGAAAGTATGAAATTAAACAGATGTGTCAAGGCATATACAGCACAGGTTTTGATAGTTGTTAAAACATACCAACAGGGCCTTTGATGTTTGTTTGATACCTGAGCAACTCTTTTGACCTTTAGGAGCAAAGATGTAGTATGAAAGGAGTACAGTACACACTGATGTGAATATTCCTTCCATTTCAATTTTTTTTTAATAGAAAAAAAACCAACCAAAAACCAACCTGCAAAGTCTGTTGGCTAGTGCATGCTAGGAGCTAGATTTTCTGCATCAATTACACTATCTTTTCTTCTTTCCCTTTCTGGTAGCCACTGAACATATCCACTGTCACAGTATTTATGGAAGCCTTGCAGTCTTAAGGTGTAAAAATATTATTGTCCTTGTTTGTGTCCCATATCTTGTTTGTGTTGCCCTCCAAGGAGATAATTATGCCAAGTAGGGTTAGAATTTGTCAGTTTGAAACAAGAATCATCTGGAGTGAAATCCTAATGTAATTTTTTTCTTGTTGGGCCTTAAAAAATATGAAGGTGTTCATAGCTAATAAAATGAGACTGGAGAATATACAACCTAATTGCTTGTGCCTAAAGCAATCCTAAATGTTTAAAAAAATTATTTTTCTGAAGGTTTGATGTCAAACAAATTAAGAAATGCCCCAAATTTGGTTTTTTCACATTAGTATGTTGTATCTAATTACTGACACATGCAATCAAATATTTCTTGTTCATAATACTTAGAAAGGTGAGGAATTTATAGGTGCTCAAAGTGCTATCCTGTGTAGTGGTGCAGATTCCAAAATTAATATTTGGGAATGTTGTCTGCAATGTCAGTGATTATGGATGGCAGAAGCTGAAAAGAGAGGATGGTTTGAAATAATTTACTTCATCATCTTATTTGTTTGTTCCCAAGTTAACCACTGTTGTTTGTTTAGGGCTATCATGTACTCATGATGTTTTATACAAAGCGGGGGTTATGCTGCAGATTCCATGAGGAGAAGCAGTAAAGTCAGTAGGCTTGAATTCAATGTGTTGTGTTTTGTTGCTATCTCTTCCAATTTACTGGCCAAGAGGAAATCTTTATTGTCTGTCAGATTGTATTTGAATTTTGAACCTAAAGTGAAGTTGTCATCTGTTAAGGTGATACTTTCAGAGAAATGAAAAGTATTTATTTATATATATATATATTTTTAAGTATAGAAGAATGGAGTTGTTTCTGTCTGAACTTCAGGTTATTCAGGTTCAATAAAATGATGATTTATGAAGACACTGGAGGAGCTCCCCTGTTAGTATGAAAGAAACAACCTCTCTGAAATAATAGCATTAAGCCTTTGGGATGAATCAGATGGGTGTTTACAGATACATGTTTTAGTTTAAGGGTTCCATTTCAATGCAGTTACATAAAAATACATATAGAGGTTTACATACAATAATTGTATATCATTGCATATAACAGGAAAGTCTTGGGGTAGCATTGAACTAAGGATAGTGGTGTATCAAAGACAAAAAACTTTTTATTGTAATTATTATTCAATGTCCTGCAATTCTGAATGCATTTTTAGATTTATTGGAAATTTCATTTCTGAATATAAAGAGCATATGTACTGTGATAATTGCAAAACAGAAACTTTTAATTTAAGTATAGATACAAGGAGATAGTAATTCCTTTAGCTGGTTGCTAAGCAGTTTTTTGCATTAAAATATTTATATTCACCAGGAAAACAGTGTTCTGTGCTTAAAAGCAATCCTTTGACACATACATTAAATCAGCTTAAACATCAAATACTACTTCTTGTCCAGTTAAATATGCCTGTTTAGAAAACAGTAATGAATTTTAGTTGTTTATTTAATTGAGGGTTTGTGTATATGCATAGTTATTATAGTTTCCTCTTAATTTGTGGTCACCGAAGGATTGGTAAACTGTTGAGTGTTGTGATAAGAATAAAAACACTACTAGGAGGAATTTAAGCTCTGTGAAACCTCAGTGTCATACGTTTGCTAGTGATGGTATATAATCAGATCTTCTTTTGATTCCTATTTATTTTAAAATCTTGGGCATGGGCATGTACAGCAGGATAGGTGTGTATACTTGATTTGAACAAAGCTACTTGATCTGTTTGAGCAAACAGGAAATTTTTACATGTTCCTACATTAAGTAGAAAAGCCGAAAGTGGTCATACTGACTGGCTTGTTTTTGCCAAGCCATGGTTCTGCTGCTTAATTGCAGCTAGAAATTTAGTATTTTTCTTGCCTTCTTGATACTTGCGCTTTTCACTAAAACATAAAAAGTGCACTGGTATTGGAAACCACTTAGTCACAAATGTACTTTATTTTACCTTATAGGGTTCTAACAGAATTATTGTTTAAAGTTACAAATCCCATTTCAACCAGATGCTGCCAGTACTACTGCAAATCATCTGTGTTTGAGCTTGATTAGTGGAGGAGTTAATATTTTAAGGACTTTTCTCAAAATTTCTATTATTTTTGCTTCCCTCAGGACCTTGGATTGCCTTAATCTTTCTTAGGCAATTAAAAATGCTTTCATAAAGTTCATGTAGCTACTTTCCAGGGCAGAGTTTTCTGTACATAGTTTTTTCTGTAAATGCAAGGAGTGTATTTTATGAAATACTATTCTGTTGAAAATACGTAGATTTAATTTAAGGAAGCTTTTCCACAATATTGTGGCAACTTTCAGGTTTGAGTATTTTTAATTTTATTTAATTTTGCTTTTTTGGTCACCAGTTTAGTGCTAGGAGAAATTTCAAAAAAATTTCCAATTGAATAAGTGTCATTTGAATATGGCTTTTTAGAAGAAAAGCTTGCATTACTGATACAGAAACTTGAAAGTCATATTATTTGGATGAGAATAACATGTAGAAAACAAATCACATTCTCCCTAGTAACATACTGATTCTCTCCTTTTGTTCTTAGTACTGAATTCCACAGAAGTTTTTATGTCAATGAATTCTTTGCTGTGTACATAAAAATAAATTAAGCACTTGTAAGTTAGCTTTCAGTAATAAAGTCCTTCACCAGAGATTAACAGATATGTTACAGGGCAAATGCACCTTTCCCCTGTTCATGCCTCAGTCATACATCTCCAGCTAGTGGGTATTTTATGTACTCACCTGACTGTTCTGCAGGATATAGAATGTGTAAAAAGAAGCCATGGTATTGCCTCATTTTACAGAGAAGCATAGAATGGGTTATAAGGTTGCCATTTTGCCTTTGGATGTGTTGAAGACATAATGGTTTTGTGTTAATTATCTGAATCAATTACTGAAATTCATCAAATAAAGATATACGTGGTTATATGAAGCAAGACTATTGGTAAGTAGACATGAAGTAATCCACATGAGTAATTCGAAAATCTTAATGTGTGGTTGTTTGGAAAAGCAAACAACAAAGCTCCTGAAGTATGTTAACTGAAATGGATAATATAAGGGAATTAAAAAGGAATATTTTTTCATTTTTTCTCTAAATCTCCCCCAGTGTTTTGCGCTTGTTTTTTTGTAACTTAAAATATGTTAACAAATAACCTGAGCCGAATCTAAACTAAGGGTCATGTCTTTGGAGGGATGACAGAGGAGCTGAGCAATCCTCAGGGTGCCTCATGCCTATGACTTCAGTTAAGTAATTTCACCACATCCTGGCAATTTGGCCAATAAGCAGAATATTTTTGGTTCGCTGATGGACTGATGTGCAAATTCTTGGGAATTCTCAACTGGTTGCAATTAAAATTGCTCAGTTTGCAAGTCCACTTTCAGATGATAGCTCCATCATAGCAGTCGTAATACTTTGCTAGACTACTGATAGTTTATCAGTGAGCAAGCTTCAGGAGTAAAAGAATAGGCTTAGTGCCTAGATTTATCATAAGGAAAAATAAGAAAACATTAAAGTTATTTAGAGCTGCAGTTAACAAGAATCATCTTTTCCTGTTCCAGGTTTTCTAGCATGTCTAATAAGCCTAAATAAGGTCTTCCTGAGTTCGATGTCAGGAAGAATTCCTATAGGAACTCCAACTTTTTAAAATAGTAGATGGAGGAAGGTAGAAGAGTTGTTCTGACCAATCTATACCTTCTATAAGTCATGACCAACTCATACAATTCTTTTGCTGTTTCCCTGACAGAAAGCTCTAAGAGTTATCAGGGAGAGTTTCACACTTAGGTTAAATTCTGAATAATGAGGCTGAATGATTCATTAATGGTACCTCATTTTTGGGTTTGACAGAAATCTGTGGCTGGGCTTGATCTGGGTGTCATTACTACTGTGTACCTATCTATCTCACAATTCAGGTGTTACTTGGAATCATAGAATGGTTTGGGTTGATAGGGACCTTAAAGGCTATCTTGTTCCAACTGCCTGGCCATGGGCAGGGACACCTTCCACTAGACCAGGTTGCTCAAAGCCTCTTCCAACCTGGCCTTGAATATGTCCAAGGATAGGGCATCAATAACTTCCTTGAGGAATCTGGAACAGGTTGACTGGAGAAGAAGTTTTGTTCCAAGAACAAAACTTGCCTTTTGTTCTTACATAGTTATAGGGATACTGTAAGTGTGGTACAATAATGGACTACTTTGTTAAGACTTGCAGCATCATCTTGTTTCATTTGAATATCATATAAGGAAGATATATTGAATTAAATGTTCTGGTTTGTATAATACTTGGGTCATCTCCTTTTTTACATTTTGATATGATGGGAGAGGATGATATTGTTTGTAGGAAAAAATGTGTGGAAGAATTGGAGAAATGAGTTCTCCCATGTGAAAATATTCTATTCTGTGCAGAAAATATTGCATAACCTTATTTCCTTTCATTTCTTCTCACCCTGTCTAATCTTCCTGTGTTTCTTTTCCTTTATTTTATTGTTCTTGCCCAAAGTAAGAACAAAGATGACTTGTGAAGATTCTCAATAGTGGTTTTGTGTCAGAGTTATTGTGTTAATTTTCTTAGCTGCCTTTGGTACAGTATAATGAACTTTCATGTACGTTGGCAAGACCTGCATGATCTTGATTAAGTTTCTTTTTTCCCAGATGTTTTATTTTAACCTATAGTCCTATTAATAGAGTCTAGATTTAGCTTCAGGTGAAAATATAAAGCTTTGGATCTTACGAGAAAGTATTTATTATCTGGAATATTTGGACATTTTGGGTATAAGATTAAAGTTTGCTTAATAGTTATGGTTACATGTTCTGAAACTATTCTTTACAGCCTTTAAGTATAAACAATTGTGCCCTTTATACATGTATTATTTTGTTTCTGTAGTGCTTTAAACATTGTAATTAGGCAATGAAAAGGTGAGCATTTGAATTCTGGCGCAGGATCATGAGCTCTGTACAAGTATAAAATTACATATGCTTCTTAAATAAAAACTAGGTCTGCTTCTCGTTGTCTTGTGCAGTTGCAATGGTTTTTTTGTATCAATAAAACTATTGGAAATTTTAAATTTTTCTTCTGTAATTTTACAGCAGGTATACCTTTCATTTTGTTTCATGAATACCTTTAAAAAGCAGGATCGTTATTCAAAATACGACTTGTCATTACTCCTGCAGAGGAGTGAAATGTAATTATCTCTGCTTGTCTTCCACCCTGTTTCTCTTCAGATTGCTTCCTTCCCTCCCTGTGTGACTTTATACACAGCTCATGCAGCATACTTGCTTAAATCACTGCTTAGGTGGTGGTGTGGGAGGTACACACAGAGACAGAGGAGAGGATCTCCTGGGCTGCCGGTTCTCCTGCAGAGCCGGATGGGGTGGACACAGAAGCTTTGTGCTCTGCCCTCTTTCGGCCAATTGCTAAGGTGAACCAATGAAAGGACAAGGACTCTGCTGCTGGACAAGGGCAGTAATTGAACCTGAAAGTATCTTTAAGGAGCATTATTAGCCAAGGTTTTTAGTTGTCATTGCTCTTTTGCAAAATAACTACTAGTATCTACCACCAGGTAGCACAGAAAAAACATCTTTGAAGTAAAAAATTAAATGGTATGACAGAATACTAATAGTGGAGAAAATGGGGGAAAGGATAACCTTTCCCACAAAATAAGCTTTTATGGTAGTGTAAGAATTCTTCTAGTGTTTGCCCTAGCAACTCCTTTAGGTGTTTGATTTAGCAGCTACCTGGTATGGCTGCTAAAAAATAAATTCAGACACCAATGTCCTGTGGTAGGAATGCCTTGGCTGTGTTTGTCCTAAGACCAAACAAAAATAGGTATTTGACTGAAGTTTGATGAAACAGGAGAGATGAGCTCTCAGAACTAGGACATATATCAGTTGACAGATTTAGTGATTATAGATTGTAAAAGGGCACTTGAAAGTCTACGGAATAGAGAATGTCGTGATTGTGTTCCCTTAATTAATTCCAAGTCCTCAGAACGTAGAGGACAGTATAGAAGCCTTTGGGGGCCTCTTAATCTAATACTGAGCAGCAGTCAGGAAAGAGTTGATGCAGAGATTCTTGATCACAAAGGGTGGGATTAGTTGAAGTGTTTGGCTGTAAGTGCATTCTCACTGCCTTCATTTATGTTTTCATTTGCTGTTGCCTCTCTTCCTATTGTAGTTTGTTTGGAGGAAATTTTTTTTAGATAGTTTCTTTCTGCTTCCTTTCCTTTGAAAACACTAGGGAAAACAAAAACAGATTACAACATGACAGAAACTTGTCAGGCATTAAACACAAACCACGAGCGAAGTATGCATTTTAATGCTTTGGGAGATTTTTGAGAGGAAAGAATAAAACCACTGGGGCTTTTTCTCTACTCTACAAATATCCATAGGCAAATATATTTTCTCAGAGAAGATGGATTGTATTTGCAGTGTCAATAAAATTAGCAAGGAAGTTTTCCTGCTGTCTCGCTTTTCAGAAATGGTATATTCTGTCTAAAACCATACTGGAAAGAGTCCAGGCAGTCTGTAAATTATTAAGAGATACCAAAATTGTTTTGGCTGCATGTCTTCTATTGGACTTTCTTGAAAATCAGTGGTTGGAGACTGGCACTAAGTTCCTGGCATCGGTGCAGCATGTTCCAAGTGATAACTTAAAATGATTTTAGGAAAGTTGCTTACATAGATCTACGTAGATGCTATACATCTACTGAATTCAAAAATTCTTCCTGCTATTCTCAAGTCATGGCAAGTTCTAGATTAATTAATATTCCTCAGAGTCTTAGCAAATTCAGTGTTTTCCATGTGGAAGTGCTGTTAACATGGACATCAGGGCACCTTGCATATGAGAAGAGGCCAAGAGAGAACTGGATTTGTTCAGCCTTGAGAAGTAGGATCCCTGCTGCTGTCTACAACTACCCAGTATGCAGGTGTGGAGAAGGCTGAGCCAGTCAGCCCAGAATCAAATTCTTTGTTTTCCTTTGATTCTGAATAGCCATTTTAATTTGTTTGGTCTATGCACCATATGGGTACATGTAGACATAGCACTACATAGCTGAGAAGGAGAAAATGGTTTTGAAGGCCACATTTATGTTGAAAATAGATTAAGGTAATTTGTACAGCCCTCAGTTCATCAAATAAGTCCTACTATCACGTATTTGACTTTCAGACTAGGAAACAGCATTCATGCTTGAGACCACTGTTAAAACTTTACTGTCTTCAGTGTCTTTAAAAGTGGAGCAATGACAAAATGTTCTTTTTCTCTGCAGTGCTTGCTCTCCCAGCCAAAGTTCTGGGCCATTCAGACATCAGCGTTACTCCTTCGGACCAAACTGGAGAAAGGAAGTACTCGCAGAATGGAACGGGCAATGAAGCAGACTCAGGTAAGATTTCTGAGCTGCCTTCTTATAATGTGTGTGTGTGTGTGTGTGTGTGTGTATAATCAAATACAAACAGGCAGGAGTTAGGAGGTTCTGCAGTTCCTCCCTGCAAACTGTACAAGAGAATTTTCTAATTTTGTCTCTAAATTAGATGTATAAACCACAAATCCTTCTGTATCTGCTAGTCCTGAGATAAGCTTATTACATTCATGTAATGAATCATCACTTTCAAAGACATGACAAATTTTGGAAGATTGAAATTAAAATCTGGTTTTGTACCTCTACTTTCTGACTTACAGTCTGAGGAGTATATGTAGATGTTCCTGAACATCAAGCTGCTACTGCTATCAAATTTTTTAATATTTTTTTTCTCAAGTAAATCGTATCTATTAAACACTGAAACTTGTGAATAGTCATTGGTATTGTGAGAACAAGAAAACACATTTGTGAATAAAACAGCAATTTCAATTTACCATTTTGATGTGACACTTGGTAATGAGTATTTTTATTGCAAGTTTGAGGCAGTGATTAAATAATCTCACTCCAGACTAAGAGAAGACTGTTTTCTCAAATACAAAAGAAATGTTAAAATCCTGAAATGTGTCATCGAATAGGATTTCTTTTAAAAATAATTTTTTCAAAAGAAAGGTCTGTAGGCTACATCAAGATTCTTTTAGATTCTTTTTTACCTTCATATTACAGTTTTGTTAGCCCTTTGTCGTCTTTGTACAGCTAAGTCTTACTGTCACACATGAACAGCAGGCATTTGTTTTTGTCCATCAGGCAACAGTCCTGCTGGCTAAAACAGCCAGGAATGTAAAAAATTATCATTATGGTGCTATGTATTTAAATCCTGAAAAGCTGATATTTCATTTAAAATCGTGATGACACATGGGTCTTTGAAGGACTGCATCTTGGATGCGCTGCTGCATTTTTCTTTTGCTGATGAAGACATGGAGTTGCTATAGTGGAATTTCCTGTGGTCATTAGGAGACTGTCAGGGAAGCCAGGATTCCAAATCTGGGAGATGTAGAATCTGACGGCACTTGGGAAGCAATCTCAGGATCCCTGATGCCCCAAGCCACAAAACGGTTGGAGTGCCTCCAGCATTTTTGTCTAGCTTGATTAAACCTGAGTACTGGAAATTGTTATATTAGACAGTTTGACAGTCTCATGACGGAAGCCTTCATGAAGGGGTTCTCTTAGCAAGAACATTTATCTGACTTCTTGTGCTGCAGCTGCAGTAATGCAAAACATTTGATTAGCATGGGCTGTGACATTTTGGGAGATGACCCCACAGTAGACACAGACTGTGTGGTTTTAAATATTACCTTTCATCTTAGTATGTTTATGTTTTCTTTCATTAAGCTTTCTAGTTATTTGGATATAATTGCATATTTGTGTTGATCTGATGGTAACAAGCTCAGTTTCCAAAAATAGTTAAAAGTTGTTTAATGATTTATATGTCCTAAATTAATCAAATAACTTGAATAACTTTCCATTTAAGGTTTTCATTCCTGAGTTCCATCAGATCAAAATTTTTTTAATATCATTGTCTCTAACAGTTCTAAGACGGAATCAGAAAACATACAATGAATTATGCTACTTTCATACATAGCACAAGTCGTTTCTGATATATCACTTTCATGAAGATGCTGATGTATAATTTTCATTAAGATGCCAAAGAACGAGTGAATTCTGCAGCTATTTATCAGTAGAAAATGGATTTCAAACCCACAGAATTTTCATACTAGTGGATTTAATAGGTCCTTGTTTTACAATTTCGTTATTTACTGGTTCAGATTGCTGTAGAAAGATTAGTTATGGAAGATTAAGGGAGGAAGTGTAAATGTGATTGCAATATCAATCTTTTTAAGGAATTACAAAAATTCTTGTAAAACAGCTTGAGCAAGACATGGTGATCTAAATCTTCTACATTACTTTAGAGTTGTGTGAAAAGTGCATGAGCCATTATAGGCTCTGACTTAGTGATGCTGGGACTTTCCTGTCTTATTCTACTGTAATTTTTCTTCCTTTCCCCATTTCCACCCTCACCTGCTTCTGTGCTGGCTCTGCAGCTGATAAGCATCTTTTTAAATGAATATTGCTGAGTAGGCATTTGCTGCTTTTCAGCCCTAAAGCAAGCCCAGCTACACTGTTGGTTTGTCAAAGAAAGCATTTTTCAACGGTCTTTTTTTGTAGGACTGGCCATGTCTGTTTACATTATTTTAATTACTTGAAAATATTTGTAGCTCTTTTTGAAATGAGGGCATATTGGTTAAATTTACCTGCCAGACTCCAAGTATTCAATATATCCCTACTTTATGCCAAACAGTTTTTATAATTTTTTTTAAGTCTTTTTTTTTTTTCTAATTGGAAAACTTCAAGAGGAATTGGAACGATCATTTTCAGACCTTTTTCTGGTTATTTTAAAAATCTGAACTACAGATAATGTAGTCTTTAGAACAATTTTTAAAATTATCATTCAGAGTACTCTGGAATGTACTTTAGCTGGTAGCTAACTGCAAGTGAGGAGGAGATACTTTTTTCCTTAACTTTTTCTAGATGCTGCGGGTTGTCTCTGTCCAGTTTTTGCTTAAATGAGGTTTGGAACTGCAAAACTAAGGTTAAAGATTTCTAAAGCCAGTACTTTTTTCAACCATTTTTCTAAGAAGAGGAAACAGGTGATTTTACATTCCAATAGAATATTTAGTCATGACCGGTGTAACATATAGAGAAGTGCAGATCAAGGTACTGCCAACTAAAATGTGTCTCTGGATACAATATGATTTTTTTAAGGTTGTGTGATTGTTTGTCTTCCATTTGGGTGAAGGTCAAGGAGGGTGAGAAGTACTAGGGTGGAAAGAAAAGTGGGAGGGAGAAAACAGAAACAAATGGGGGTAGGTTTTTGATAAATAGCTTTCCTCATAACCAGAAGCCTGCTATTTCTCCATCAGTTTGGGGATCTTCATCTACCTTTTATTGTAAGAAAGTAATTCAGAAACCATTAATAGTGGAAAATATTGAAAGTGCAGTCAGAGCTCAAGTAACAGGATGGGAGAGAAAAAAGGGAATTTTGAGTTGTCTAGGAGCTATGATAAAATGAGAAAATTGAGGGGTGATCTAAAAAAAACCCCAAAAGAATAAAAAAAACCACCCACAACCAAACACACCAGTTCAAAACACAGAGAGTATCATCCCACTGTAGTTTCTTGATATATGAAAGAAGTTTACTCTTCCATTTCAGCAGATTTGAAAATGTTTTTAAGCATGAGGCAAAATGAATTCAAATGCCATCCTTTGCACAAAGGATGGTGGGGTAGAAACAAGACCATCCGTATTATGCCAGCAGTGAAAAATGTGAAGCTGCCATGTGCCTGATACTCCAGCAGCCTGCTCAGGTTTATCCTACCTGGGATATCCTGGGTGTATCCTACCCTAACCCGGGTGGTTACACTGGCTACCTCTACATTTGCAGCTTTTATCAGCTTGTTATGGGCCCCTTTTCTGGCTGTGTTTTCTGCTGCTTGTTACACCTGGTGACAGCATGCCTGCAAGCTGATGGCTTGGCTTTCCTAGCACGTCGTACAACATGTGCAGTATTTCATACGGTTCCCTCTTGCTTGCTTTTCTTGGCACTAAAGGAATTTGCCTGTTGGGGCAGAGAAATGTGTCTTGAAAAGGGTGTTTTAATAAGACTTCAGGAGAGCTGGGAGCAGACTTGCAATATTATAGGCTAATCATTATGCCTAAGATTGAAAGGTCACATGAGATCTTGTTTTATATCCTTAGTCATACACAGATGTATGTGGTTGGGAATTCCATCAACTGCCCTTTAATTTGCACTTAAATAATACTTCAGAGTGTCATTTTTTCTCTAATGTTTTTCTGTGTGTATGAAAAAGGGAATTTTTTTTTTTGTTTAAATTGTTCTTACTATAGAAACACGCCGGTTGGTGTTCAGTTCTTTCAAATCTGAAAAAAATTATGTACGTCTGTAGAAAGGAAAGACTGATAGAGATCTACCAGATCTGGTGTCTTGAGCTCTATAGCTTGAACACAAGTTTGATTTTTTTTATTTTCACATTGATAGTCTTTGAATGGTTATGCAAGAAAGTTATATCATTTATCATGGAAATATACCCTTTTTATTTTCAAAACTGAACAGTCGCTTCCTTGCCAAATTGCTTGCTCTGCTTTTCTTTACTTGGTGGTTGTTCTACATTGGACAAATTCAACATATAAGTTAAGAGTTCAAAAAGGAGAGGGGAGCAGTCTTCCTCCCAAAAGGCTCATCTATAGAGGTTTGAGGTGAACAGATTTTTCCCTGTTCTTTTGCTTCTCAAGTCATCTATCTTTCTGATCAGGCCTCTCAAGCCACAGTTGGAGCAAAAGAGAGAGACATATAGCATAACCAGGGGAATGACAGCACCTGTCTGTTCAGCAAAACTATTAGATCCCTGTACTAGGAGTTCCTGTTTCTGTTCTTTAACCCCCTCTTGTACTCTAGGAATGCATTAAATAAGATTTTAATAGTTGTTTTTAGTTGTGGATGGAATGGGGGAGGGGAGGAAGGAGGAGAAAAATTATTAATAAATTTGTTTCACATGAAGTTGAAAGTTCTAGTGGAAAGTTACTGGAATCTGAGATATACTGGAGAACTGAGGGATATATAAATCACTTCCTTCAGGAGGGTAATAAGTGGATGATAGCCCTCTTCTATCCTGTGGAGATCCTGCGCTGATATCCCAGTAGTTCTTAATGAATATGAATTGTATTTATTATTAGAACACATGTTCCAAAAAGTGTTTAAAAAGATGAGAAAAGCCAGGTGTCTTATATAACCACTCCTTACTGAATTCTGTACAAGATCACAAGGTCTCCAGAACACTAGAAATAAACCTTATTACTTCAGAAAGCAATCTCAAAAGAGAGTGACCTCTTGGTGATAGTTATGGTTTCAGTCTCAAGGCACACATTTCCAGAACGTACTTCATTTTGCTTAAGCAGATGACATATTTGACAGAAGATGTTACATGACACAACCGAGTCTGGGGATACACCAAACTCATTAGCACACTTCAGAATAATTAATGTGGTGGTGCTTGACTCCTGTTTTTCTTCCTCTTTGCAATTATGGGTTGGAAGGGACAGGGAGGAGGGGGAGTCAGAGATCCAGTGTTCCAAGAGTTATTCAGGAATAACTGAAGGGGTTTCATACCACTAGTGACAAAAGAGAATGTTGAGTAGTTTAATTTTCCAGGTTATGATTTCTGCCTAGAAGTTTTCTACTGCATTCTTGGTTTTGCCAGTTTGTATCAGTGCTATCAGCTAATATGGGGAAAAGAATGAAACCATTCTTTCTGTGCTTCATATTTTCTCAGCTACTTTTAAAGTACAAACCTTTTGCTCATTTGACAATTATGTTCAACACCTGAGCTGTTCCACTTCTACTGTCGATGCACTTTCTAAAAGAAGCCAAAAATACAAAGCTTCCGTTTTTTTCCAAATGTTTCCCATTGAGCCTTAGTTCTGAAGACTTTTCTCCCTTCGGACTGACTTCACTCAATATTATGACATTTTGAAAGGTGGTGATAGGAGAATCCTTAAGCCATATTGAACAGTAATACTACACTTTTTTTATAGACAAAGTGATGGCAGGAAGTTGCAAAGAAAAATATGAGTACCAGGATACAACATTCACATTGTTCTGCCTAAGCTTTGCTTTGGAAGGCATAAACATTATAAGCTCCACTTCAACAAACTAAACAATTAAAATAATGAGTTCCACAGAGTGGAAGGCGTGGAGGAGACACTATTCCTATCTATTGCTAAATTGAATAGATGAAGACATATAGCTGTTGCTAAATTTGAACAGATGAATCTTTACAGCTTTATGTCATAGGTACCATTACAGATCTGGAGATAGGTATCTCAAGGTGAGCTAACAAATCATATTTTGAAATAGGCCTGTACTGGCAGAAAGTCGCACTATCCAGCACATATGCCAGGTACTACAAACCAGACTGTGCCTTATCTCAAGACAGTTGTCTGCTTCTCCTATATTGTAATTCAACTTGAATTTAACGGTGGTAGTTGTTCTTCTTATTTCTTTCTCCATTCTTGTCCTTACTTTCCCCTTTAGTGAAAAACAGAAAGCAGAGCTGATGCAAGAGGTCTTTGGATTTATTTTTCAGCACTGACTGTTGTTGTGTCTTCCCCCAGAGCAAACTGATTTGGGAAATACAAAAGCAGTGTAACCACAACAGCTTGGAACTTACCACAGCCGTACTATTTTGAAGCATATGCAATTCCTCTGTGGGTTTTGCACCCTGTGCAAAGTGTTTTATACCTGCTGTTCATCAGTGGCAGTACAACACTAGGTAACTGCTATAAGTTATACATAAAAGCTGCAGTTGTCCTCTGGGGGAGTCCCCTCACCTATGGTTGCATGAAACTCGTGTCTGCTGGTTTCAGCATCTACCGATGGATACAGCTATATTGACCTGTGACAACAATGTCATGTTATCTGATAGGGAGGGAAGGGGGAACCTTCAATGCAGATCTCTTTGGGAGAGGGACTACAATCACTTCTGTTCATGACTGATACAAAGACAGTTTAAAGCTGAAGTCAGCTGGATATATTTGGCATTTGAGACTGCAGAGTAAGAAAGACTATGATGCTGTACTGCAGACAAATAACCTGCAATATCAAAAAAAAGGGGCAAGATGCATGTCTGAAAATGGGGATGTTTTTCCCCAGAGGCCAAATAGTCTAGCCTGTATCTGGACTAATTTTTAATGTAGTGCTATTATGTTGGATGATATCAGTATTCTTGCTTTTGCAACAGAAAGTGAGTGGTCTGGTTTTAAATCCACCCTTTATCAAGTAAACTTGTAAATCTGGCTTCACCTACAGACTTTAGAGGAAATTCTGCTTACATCTTTTGATAAATCATAAAAGTAATATAGTTGGCAGGTGAAACAGCTTTTTCTTTGAAAACAAAAACATTTGAGAAGGTACACTTGCTTGAAAAGGATAATGCAATAGCTATAAAATTATATTTCATGTAACACACATAAAAAATGTAAATGACGTAAAGAAGATAAAATATACCCAGTATTTTTCTGAAGATTTTGTGCTCTCTAAGTGGAGGCTTACGTCATTAACATTGAAACCCATATTCTAAGCACTGGCACTCAGTAACTTCGGGTTCAATATTTGTCCAGAAATCATCATTTTGAAAGTCAGTAATGCTGCTGTGCTGTTGGAGACCTCATGTGTTTTGCCATGCTTCTTTAGGTGGTAGTGTTTGACTACAGCAAAACATTCCAAATGGCAGTTGTATCAGAGTGCTCTAAATTGCCTGGTATGCTGCTTGGCTCTCTGTTTCAAACAAAAAGGAAATCTTACGTCAGATGGTCATGAATCCAGTTATCTCCTACTCATGACCTTGACCTCTTTTGTGCTAATTTTGATATCAAAATGCTTTGTGTTTCATTTGGGATCGTTCGACTCATTTCCTCTTATGTGCTTTTCTTCCCCACCCACCGCAAGAGCCCTATTAGAAAGAAATGGAAGCTTTTTTTAGTAAAATGACTGTGAACAACTAAAGTGAACATTGTTTCATAGTTGGCTAGTATTGTTTTCGAAGTGAAACACACATTGGCAGGACCTGATATAATGAACCAAAACATGCACGTTAAGAATATACTACGTGGCTCACTTTAGAAAAAATAACAATATGCACAGTTCCAGCATGCTAATCAACTCCTGCCCCAGCATACTTCCTTAAAACTATCAACATCATCTTGCATCTTAAAAGTTCACCTTGAGTTAGGCAAAAACTAAGTATTATTGGTCATCCAATGCCTGAAGTTCTGTATAGAAGCCTTATAAGTTTTTTGCCTCTCTCTTTCCTGCCATCAAAGTGATTGTATAGGTGAAAGAGATACATTAGATTCAAGAGGTGATCTCTTCCTCAATAATTTTTAAATTTGAAGGAATTGGGATGTGAATAACTTTGGATGTTGATCTTGCTTAAATATGTAGGGGATATTTAGGGAATAAGTTTAAAGTGAAGAATTAATTTGTTTGCCTGGAGACAAGGTGGTAATGGGTGGGGAAGAATGAATTACCAGAATATCATAAAGAAAAAGGATTGGGAAATGTGGTATAGGCAGTAGTTTTCTCGTCTTCCACCATATAAAATAGAAAAATTAAGCACCTTTAACTGGTATACCAAAGAATCAGAGTGAAAAACCTCTTAAATAAAAGGTCTACTAGAGATAGACAGTTAAGTGTAATTTTCCTAAATGCTTACTTTTGGAAAGAAGATTAACAAGAAGTGATAAATGATTTTTTTCTTACAGACTAGGAAGCACAGAATAATTATTTAAAATCGGTAATTTAGCTGAATTGTTAAATGTCGAATGCTTAAAAATGTTAATATCTTTATACATTCAATATCTCTATTAATTGATGATGCAGTCACTACCTATAGAACAGCAAAGTTTAAAGTCCAAGTGATAACACTGTTATAACTAGGGTAAGAAAAACTGATATATTCAATTAATGTTTATATATTTCATTACAAAATGTTTTAAACTACACTTATAATCAATAATCTCAACTAATACACCAGCAGGACATGTTTTGATGCTGAGGTTAAAGGACAATAGTATGCGTGATCTGGTAAAAATCACTGACAAAGTATCTGGAATTGAGAGTGTGTTGAAAAAGCAAACCAGCCTTCGGTAGCTGCCAGGCAGGTGCAAAGGTGTTTTTTCTTTCTTAGCTTAAGTCCTAATTTATTCAGAATTGAGAAACTCCTTGGGAGCTGGTAGGACAAAAAGGCATGGTTTTTGTGTTTGCCCTATAAAATTAGGACTAAAACCCTAAGATATATTAATGTGTAATCAGAACCTAAGATATCTATAAGAAAAGGGAAAATTATAAATGCAAAACTCATTTTGATAGTTGTCTTTTTGTTACAAGGCCTGTAATTTTGTTTCGTTTTTACATCGTAATGTACATTTGCTTTATTTGCTAATTGCACTTCCATTTCCATCTAAAAAAAGTCTTAAAACAGTGGCAAGTTAAATTCTTTATTTAGGACATGAGAAATGCCATTCATCATACTCTAACATTTAAACTTTAAAAAAACAAACAGGAGTTCTATGCTAAAAATAGCATGTCTTAAACATGTTTATATTGAATCCTTCTGGATTAAAAAAAATATAGAAATAAGGCTATGTATAATTGAAGGACAGTCTGATTCTCATTGCTGATGAAAATTCATCCTTCTTTTAAAGGAAGAGAAGATGCAAATTAAAAAACAAACAAACAAACAACAACAACAGAACCCAGATAAATGAAACAAACAAAACCCCACCAAAATTGTTTGCTGACCAAAATAGTATTGAAGTTTATTAATTCGAAATGCATACATTTGTAATAATTCTCTCTGGCTTAATTATTTGTCACCTTCAATGACACAAATCTGTATGTATATTTTGTTTGATTAGGGTAGTAGTTTATTAAAAATATGGAAGCTACTGCATGAAATGGCTTTTTGAAAACCAAATTAAGACAGAGTGAATTTCGCATTCCTTTCAGTTTTTAATCATTTTCCAGAACAATAAAAATATATGCAGCAAAAGTATAAAATGCCCTCCTGATAGTTGTGCAGTTACAATTCAGTAATGGTAATCAGCTTATTACAGGAAAGAAGTTAAATCAGTTAAATAAAACAAAGCAGTTCTCTTTGTCCTCTCTGTTTTCTCTGCGGAATCTTGCTGTGCAAAACCTGCCAAATGCATGAGTTTGTCAATACAATGAAAAGGCTCTAAGTGCATTGGTTATTGTAGTTCCAGAAGTTCCAGGACCATGGTGAACTGTACTGAAAAACAGAGGATGAATTCAGTCTTTAGTTCAGAATCATGCATGTAGTAGATAGTGCCTTCTTTAATGAAATGAAGTGAAGATGTACAAAAACATTTGCTGGGAAATAACACAATAACAATGAGACAAATGTTATTGATACAAGTGTTTGTGTCTGTGTGTGTTTTAATATTTTGGAAGTGATCCAGCATTGTTCTGAAAAATTCTTTCATGAGAAGGTATTTTAGTGCTGCTTTACCCACTGCAGGAAATGAGACTGGAGACTGCTTTTAGTTTTAAAAGTATTAAAAGTGAATGAAATAGAAATACTGGTTCTCTAATATTTGCAAAAGTCAGAATAGGTAATAAGTCAAAGCCAGCTTAGTAAGTGCCAATAACTAGTGGTCCTTGGTCCTGCCCAGATGTATTCACTCAGTAAAGAAGTAATGAATGGTCTGTCAGTAGGCCTTTGCTTTTCTCCAGATACAAAAAAAATATTTTACTTCCTCAGGTCAGCGTACTAGCTGTGATTTTAAGGGAAGCCAATGCATTTATTGCCAAAGGAGATTTTCAGTGGGAAATCTGATAAAAACTAAAAAGAATTACTCTCAGGTGTTTAGGGGCAGGAAAGTGTTTGTAGAGCCAAACAAGGATAGAGTTTCAGCGCAGTGCATTGGAAACATTTTACTTTTATTATGCAGGTCAACACCAAGGATAATCAAGGAGAATTCTGTAGAAAATTTGTTTCTTGTACACCATTAGGAGTAAGATATCAGCAGATCAGTTTCTGCAGCAAAATTATGAAGTATAAGCTGTAGAGATTCGTAACCTTTGACCTAGAGAATATGAATTTCACAGAAAGTGAGATGAAGGGATTTGTAAAAAAGGCCATTAAACTGGTGACAAATCCCTGTGAAATAACTACAGAAATAGTGATGGAAAATAATGCTTGAGGAAAAGATAAAATAGAAAAGAATGGACTATTGTGTAATTAACAAGGGGAAATGTTGTTTTTCTGGTTTTAGATTAAATGATTGTATCATTTACAAAAATAAGAACTAGTTTCTTGTGAAATGAAAATGTTGATGCATTTAAATTAGTTTGTAACTGTGATGGAGTAGTGGAGAGTGAGGACTGCTTTTTCTGATAGATGTTTCTGCTGAAAGAATTTCCATCATGCTGAGGGCTTCACTTTCCAGTAAGTTGCAAGGAGGGTTGAGTTGTTAAAAAGACCTATTTAGTATGGTGACCGCTGTGCTTTCTAAATGTTTAGACATAAAAAATTTGGAGAATCTAGTATGTAAAGAATCAATTGATTGGAAACTATTACACTAGAGACAAATTTTGCAGTAGTGTGTGCTAGATGTATCTTCTAACCAGAGAACTGATTTTTCTGGCCTAATTCAACTCATTTAGTTCCTCTTACAGTTTTAGTTATGAATTGAGGGATGTATTTGGCTCCTGAACTTTCCAAACTGATACAAGGACCATTGATTCAAATAATCACTGAGACTGGTGTATGGAGAGTATTATAATCACAGAATCACAGACTGTGCTGAGTTGGAAGGGACCGACAAGGATCATCAAGTCCCACTCCTGATCCTGCACAGGACCATCCCCAAGAGTCACACCATGTGCCCAAGATAATTGTCCAAATGCTTCTTGAACTCTGCCAGGCTGGTGCTGGGACCACTTCCCTGGGGAGCCCATCCTGGTGTCCAGCCACCCTCTGAGTATGATAAGATAATGATTCTTTTCCATATTTCTATTTACTTTTGCAGTTACCCAGTTTGTTCACAGTATTGCTGTCTTGTCTGAATATTGTAAATGATAACACTGTGATTTTGTGATAAGACTTGGGCATTTTGACAGATGTGGAGATGTTTTTGTAAGCAATATGACCTTCCATGCCAGAACTAGATTTTGAAATGGCATAAATACTATTGTTTGTAGCTGTTATGCACATTGCTGTGCTATACCTGCCCATTTTTCCAGATACAGATCTGTGAAAACATTGAAGTTGCCTAGAAATAGAAACACATAGTAAATGATTCTACCACAGAACACTTCTGCTTTTTTTCTGTTTTCCCCTGTGTGAGATGCACACTAGCCAAGGTCATTAATAATGTGGCAGGTTCAGACACTTAAAAGGTCGAAAATGCCAAATTATAGTGGGATCTTTAACTATTTCAGGAGCTCCCAAGCTGCACCTTGCCATTTTCTCTGGTTTTCCCTCTGGCTCTCCAGTAAGGGTGCAGGCTGAGGGTTGAATGAATGGCCAGAAGCCCAGCAGACTCCTGGGCTTATGTTCTTCTCTCCCCTGGAGAAAAATGGTAGCAGGAAGTAGGTGGTGGTAGCTGCTGGTGGAAGAGTTAATTTGTCCTTCAGTACTCTCCCTCTGGCTCAGGTTAGAGTATCTCAAGTAAAACAGGGGTAGCTCCAAGCAAAGTGCATCTGTTCCTTTGGCAGCAACGTGCTGCCCCCTTCTGCAGATCTGCAAGTGAATTGCCTCCAGTGCAAGAGTGGTACCATTAGAACTGCAGCTGAGTTAACTTACTCAGTTAAATAACTGAAGGCTGTTAACAGATTAAAGGATGTACATGTTGTGCTGGCTGTCCCTTTGTTTCTACAGTCCATGGTTTTGTTGGGCAAGGTTTTTAGTATGGTAAGTCCATCCAGTTGCTCTTCTGTGAAGTAGCAGAAGATTCTTTTTTGTCCAGTCTCTATCCATCAACCAAAGTTTGGTGTGAGTGACCAGCACAGACCATAAAACTTTGTCCAGCTGACTGAAAAATTTTGGTTTGGTCTAGTTTTTTTGATTGGTTGTGTGCCAAACAGGTTATACAGTAGTGGAAAGAACTGTGTTTTTGTGGATTCCTCCTTCTTTAATAAAGAACTGAGTCTTAAGGGGAGCTTGATACACTTCTATTTGAATATGTCATACAATCAGGCATGAAGCATTTAGTGCATTTAGAGTGTTTTCATTTTCACTGGAAATTGAATTGATTTCAAACCAGTTGTTACTGAAGATGTTTATTTTTCCTCTTTGGTGAGTAGATCAATCACTAACAGAGAGTGATAGGGGGTTAGTTTGTTTTTCCCTGATGTATAGAGAGCTTTCCAGGAACATGTGAAGAACTGGATTGGATGTCTTTCAAGAAAATACATATATTGAAAACAGATTTCTTTACATGTGACTGCTTTCTTTGGGATAGCTAAAGTTTAAATGCTTTGCCAGTGTGTCATATTTCTAATGTACTTACCATCATACACTGTATGGTTGCTGGGTCAGGCTCAGCTACTGGAAGAATGTTTATTTCCTGCCAAGTAATTTTTCAACAGAAACTACTGGGTATCAGTCAAGGTTTCACTGTATAGGGAAGCTATTCTTAGGAAAAACTTCTTTTTTTCTTGTAAGAAGGGAAAACAATGGGTGTCCTGAGATATTATCTGAGACATTCTGGCTTGATTCAGGACAGAAGAACTTGTTTGTCTTTTCCCTTAATATTCCTGTCCCCTTCACCAAATAAGTAAAGATGTTCTTGAAGTTTTGAAATGAATGAAAACACTTGAAAAACAGGTAACTGCAAAAGAGCACTTTGCGGGTGGAAAAAACCCCATGATAAATTGACTATTTCTATTACTGAAAAAAGAGCTTCTGGCAATTAAAGCAGCAGAATTTCTGTGATTTCAGGTTATGGGTATCTAGGTTAGACTAGACATTATTTTTTTTCCTCTTTCCAGGTATCTTAGTAACATGAAAGAATTGCACTTGATGCGACTGCACCAAAAACAAATGCACGTGCACCAAAACAGTTACGTGAATACACTGCATTTTGTTTTGTGCTGTGTTTTTTCCTTTGATATTTCTATTTGTGTAACAGAATACCATCCAGTCTCTACCTTAGGTAGGAGGAAGCTATAAATGTTTGCATGCCTGCAATTAGTAACAAGGCCTTAAGAACTTTTCCTCTGAAATTCTTTTTTTTATTTTAAGCATTTGTTGTTTCAGAAATGATCATCTAATTCCTAAGTTCTAAATTTATTTTAGCCATATATAAATGGGTTTTTTTAATATTTATTTCTAGTATGTTTACTTACGTTTTATATTAAAGCTTGAGTGAGGCTTTTTTTTTGCTGTTTACAGACACTGACTTTTTTTTAATTGCTTGTGTATATATACGTTATTGCACAATTTACTATAAGCAAAATGGAAATATCTGCTATATGGTAGGTAAACTCAAGTCTACCAGAAATAGAAAAGTACAGGATATTTCTGATAGATGATTCTTTGTGAGCAGGGTGTTCCAGTTGGAATACAGGATAGATCAAATGAGTCATAGTTATGTAAGTTTATGATTATACCCAAACTAACAATTATATACTGCATAGAAAAATTATTAAATGTAAGGGTTTAGCTTGACTATCCCTTTCCTTTCCTGGTTTTTCTGAGGAACAGCTGCGTCTCTCAAAGAATATATCTGTTATATATTACAAAACACAAATGTTTGGTGTAACTAACTATAACAATTTATTGTAATGCCTGATGGGGGTGGGGTGGAAAGGTTGCTCTAAAAGAGAGGTTTCTGGTGGAAGAACAGTCAGATCTGTATTAAAGGCTACAAGCAAGTTCCTCCTTGGCCGCAAAATTGACACAAGCTTTGTTTAAAAAAAAAAAAAAGTTTATTCGCTTATGCTTTTAAAGGGAATAACAACCTTAAATGCATCAAACTTGAATCATGTTAGGAAATTGTCCAAGTGTAATCTGTCTTGGAGAGAATACTGCCTTATTCTCAGGTTGATGTCAAGTGCTGACAATGAAATCAACCCTGTGTGCATATGCCACAGAGAAAGCTGTCCTGGAAAAGCCTCTATTGGCAGACCTCTCAGCCTAGAAACTTTAAGCTTTTAAGTATTTGGTGAGGAATTGTTGGTGCCAAGGAGTTTCTTTAGCTGTTTAATGGGGAGAAGGAAAAAGGAGATAGCAAAGGAGAATCCATGTTCCTTATGCATAGTCAGTACTATTGGTACTTACGCCCTTGAGAGCTGGAGCATCTTAACTGAAGAATCCACCAAAATAAGCTACTAGAACATTACTGTGGGGTGGATAGTGCTGAATCCAGTACCAGAAGATCTCTTGTTTTTACAGATCAAAGAGATTTCTTCATTTAGTCTATGGTGGGAGGGATAAATAAGCGAAGTATTAGTTGGGGAGTTTGCCTGCTGTTTAATTTCAGAGAACATGCTTAGAAAATTTTTGTTTTCATTTCAGTTAAAGGAAAACAGTGTTTTTCCTTCTGCATGTAAAGGTGCTAGAAACTGGGACCATTTTCAATTTGTGGACCCAGGAATAACCTGGGTCAGTGAACATTGTGTTTTCTTTCAGTGTAATGACTACATACTATCAAGAATGATTTTACCAAATCATTGAGCAAAGTAGTTAAAACACTGCTTTCAATGCAAACAGACTTAATTTGAAAACTTGCATTCTAAGTCTTCTATTTGAATGTTTCAGTTAATTTTGTTTCAAGTTGCATTATCTTGTTAGTAGTTTCTCTCTGTGAAACATCCTGACATCTTGGCAGTTTCTGTGTTCCAGACACCCTGTAGCCTTTCATTTGCAATACAAAGTAGGCAGTCAGTGCTATACAACGTGGTAAAGTTAGCTTTCACAAATTTTAAACCAGTTATTAGTTCCTGGGGAGTGGCGCGATACACAATCCTCTAGTTGGTTTAAATATATGCACCCATTGAGGTCAATCCTAACAAGCAATAATTTGACTGGAAGAATGACTGAGAGGGTGAATTTGTAGAGTGAGCAAAAACACAAGTTTTCAAGGCTACAAGATTTTAATGAAACCAAGACTTGCATTTTAATGGGGTGTAAAAAAGAGGCAATATCTTTGTCCTTTTAAGCACTGAACTTCTGCAGACTTCCCACTGAACATTTTTATCCTCCTGAGAATATGAATAATGTAAAATCTCCAGTAAGTAGTGGTCTTCAGTTTAGCATCTTTGCACAGTGTAAGAAATGGTCTTTTTGAGTTTCCGTGAATTACAAATCACAATTTATAATAGTGATCACTGTAATAAATTTTCTTTGAGTATTTAATGTCATAATTCCACTTTGAAAATTAGATAAATGAGTGGGAGGTTTCTTCTTGATGTTGAAATTCATCCTTGCTTAATTGTTTTTGCTGTGTGTTTTGATGCCTTAGTTCTTAACTATCAGAGATTGTTTCATTGTTTAACAGAAATACACAATTTGTGAGCTTTTAAAAGGATAGCTCATTATTTCCTTTAAGTCATTTTAAGTTCCAGGCAATGAAGTTCTGTCTGAACTGTCAAAATGCTGTTTTGAATAATGGTTGACTGTAATAGGACCCAATGAACTGGTTTTATATCTATTTCTCTAGTGATAAAATTGGAAATCTATTAATAAAGTAATCACTATTTTGTCATAATCTCTGTCATGAAGTTTGGACTAGACCAGAAATTATTCTGTCCTGTTAAGCAAAACTTTACTGCATTGTTATGTGAAAAGTTTTAATAGTTTCATCATTTCTGGCATTGCTTCACTGGTAGTTAAAGTTTGACCATTGGATTTTAGAAGTCTGCATATGTCTCAGTTTGTCCTGGTGGTCTTGGTTACAGGAGCTCTTGGGTTGACAAAGAGCTGTTGAAATAAGAGCGTTGTTTGAAATGTAAATATGGGGTTTAATGCTTTTTTAAAGTAAGATTTTCTAAGGAGTGTAACTCAAGATCTAACTACATGTCCACAAGGTACTAAAATAGCTATGGTACTAGAAAAGCTTGGAATACCTAATACCTAATTCAGAGGAAAGAAAATTTCAAAAATTCCGATGATTTTGCATATTTACTTATCTCTGTTTGTCACCTGTTTTCTAATATGTATACAGTTTCTGAATTTTAGACACTAATTAAATGTACGTTCTTCAGGGAGAATGTGGCTTTTATTAGTAATTTTCTGTATTTATGTATTATTGTGTACATTATTGTGGGACAAGGCTGTGACAATTACTGTTGTAATACATCCCAAATTAACTTGGACAGTAGCTCTTATGCAGCATTTTTCAGGCTTTATTGTTAGAAAATGTGATTTGGTAGAGGACAACTTGAAAAATAATAAAGCCAATTAATGTTTTGAAACTTCAGGAATTATGTAGCTTTTCTGTTAAACAAGCATTTTAATATCACTGCCTCCAAAAATAAATATTTTAAAGCATTTAGAATTATCAATAAATCTCTGAAAGTTTTACAGAAGTCTGTACGTATTACAGGGTGCACAAGAACTTAGTGTTCCCTAAGCTTAAAAAAATGACCACTTTTTGTTTCATAACATCTAAGCAGTACAAACTGTCTATGAGACCGACTTCTGTGGTAGGAAATCAAAGGAGCTTTTTGATGATAAATTTTCCTATTCATTCATAACTTTTGAAGTAAGCTTATGAATAAATAAGAACTATGTACTTCCACAACCAGAGTTACACATGTAGTTGCTGTTATTTTTACGAAGCTTTCCTCCACTTTCTTTTTTGAGTAAATAATGTAGGTGAGCTCAGTTCAGTTTGAGCTGTACACCTTCTAAGTTCTTAGAAACCATAGTAATGATGAGATAGCAGGATTGTTTTCCTTACAGATGTACTTCCGTGTCTTGTCCCCTTTGTCTCCAGACACCTTTCTTCCAAGCAGCTGAACAATTCCAACTGTGTCATTGTGCCATCAGGCACTTTCTGACACAAAGCCATGATCCACCAGGCAGTCCCACAGCTGGTGTCCATACTTCAGTACTTTAAAAGGTATATAGGTTGTATAGGTAGCTAAGGGAACAGCTAGAATACAAGAGCAGTAGGGTTGTGACATCAACTTGCTGCTTATAAATCATCCAGAGGTAATGTACAGAAATGGAAGAAGCGCAAGTAAAACGGAAGTGATTATCTAGGCAGAGCATGGAGAGGTCAGGGTGATTTATGGGATTTTCAGAAGAAGTCTTCACGTTTGGGAGAAATTGAAGAGAAAGAACCCTAGAATTACAAGAATATAATGAAAAGTGTGTCTGGAGTTTGTGTTAGAAAAGACTGAAAGGCACTTTTCCATTCATCCAATCAAGCTAAATCTATGTCAAATATGATAAAAGCATGTGAGAAGCGGGACAGCTTAGAGGTGTTAGAGAAGGGTAAAAGCAGGACAAGATAATGCCACAGTCACCGTGTCAGCCAGGATTAGGTGAAGGACAAACATTGTGGTTTATGGCTGGGGGTAAGCATTCATGTAGAGAGGACTTCATGGGTGGACCATCACCACTGGAGTCCCAGAGGTATTAACTAGGGATTGATTCTGGCAGTCTGCCAAGATTTCTAGACTGAGAAGCAGAAGTCTAGGAAAAACTTATCTAATGTTCCTGCCTATAAAATCATAAATAAAGAGGAATATCAAGTGTACCAGAATAAATCAAAGGGTATGAGGGAATATAAGAAGGCTGGAGGTAGCGGTACTGATAAATGTATAGCAAATAGGTACTAACATGGTAAAGACCAACTTTTTTGAATAGGGTGTGGTTGGTGGAAAACAGCTGGATGCCTGGTTAGCAGTGGGACAAGACAGGAAAACAAAATAAACAAGCGATGATGATTAACACTGTCTGTGAAACAAGCTGTTGTACAGATGAAGGAAATCTGGTGGAACAATTGTGAGTGGAACACTAAAACTGGAAATGCTCTTGTTGGAAAAGATAGGTAAAGGAAAAAGTGGTGCAGTCACACTGTGTGTTACTGATACGAAAACTTGGAAAGAAGTGAGATGGAATTGCATGGATAAAATGGAGATGTTTTATTGGGGCCAGCAATGTTAATTTTGGATATGAATAGTTGTATCTTCAGTGCTTTTGAGGTGGGAGATCCAGATGGAATTAAGTAGTTGCTGCACAAGCAAGGTGTTATGCTGTTTCCAGTAAGTTTTTGACAAGTATTGAATATCCTGCTCTTTTCGAAGGACAGGAATTTGGGGGTTTTTTGTTTGATTGTGGGGGGATTTTTCCTCTAAATAAGCTTGGATCAGGACATCCTTCAGGTGAAATAGATGGGAAAAAATGTTTGCATATAGTTACTATTACATAGTAAGGGGCATTTTTTAAAGCAAGTAAACTATTTAATATGGAATAGAGAGGTTAAGAATAGAAAGAAGGTTTGCCATTTATTTACTTTAGATGCAAAAAGCTATCTGAAGATTATATTTTAACAAAAGGAACAAATCTTGGAGGGAGGGATTTCAGATGAGTTGGATGAATAACAAATTTAAAAGCTGTACTGTAAGTAGGTTGAGAAATCAAACAATATAATGTTGTGGAAAAATGACAACTCAGAAACTGTAAGGGTGTAATAGTATTTCCAGAGATTAGGCATGGAGATAAGGTCTGGCTAAAAAGAAATAAAAGCTCTAACTCAGCCAGCCATTGAAGATAAGGATGGTAAAACATGTGGAGTGGATGAAGAGATTGAAATTTGGTCGGGCTCAAAGATCAAAGCTGGTATTTTATCATGAGGACCTTAGTGATGTTGCACATATGTTGAACATAGAAGCAAAGCTAGAATATACAATGGGAATGAACATAGGAAAATTATGTCCAGGGTGGGAAAAGTCCTTTACAAGCTTTATGTACTCGAGTCATGGATAATTACCAGCTGAGATTGATTAGAAAAGTGATTAGACTGAGGTTGATAAGTAAAGTAATAAAAGCTCTACTGTGATCATTTCAAATTAACATGGTATGCTCATCCCAAACAGGCTACCTGTTGTACTACTTAGAGCAGAGACTGGAGTGTGAGGTGGGGAGAACAAATTGTAGTTTCTAGAGCTGTCTTTTCCTGCTTTCATGTGGCAATAGCGTAGTCTTTGCTCGTGATATGAAATTCCATCAAAATTATCTGGTTTTGTTGTTTCCAGACTAGATTAATGTGTTTCTGGTCTGTGTTTTTTGACTTTAGAACTCATTGCTATGACAGCTCAAGCCTTGGGAAAAGGGTATGTTACCTGGTGGGAGAGTAACCTGTTAATGTTTTTAAATGTGGCCTGTGGAAGAACTCATATTATTTAGAATTGTGAATTTTAATTGGTTTCTGCTGTATTTCTATTTAACAACTTCCAAGGCAGGAATTTGAGTCTCAAGTTAAAATAAGGCCCAAAATCTTGAATCTGACTGTGTTGCAAGTACTCTGTATTTACATAGGTTTTTTTATTACAGCATATTTATGATGAAGGTTATTCATGAGAAAGAATGCTCACTTGACACTGCACACATTGATTTTATTGATTTATTGTTCTATGATCTAATATCTATTAGATGTTAGCTGTGCAATAGTGTTAGGATTCTCATTTTCTTGCCATTATACAACCCAAATTTTATTTCTTCAAGCATTATTCAGAAACACAGAATTCATAGTTTGAGTACTTATTTTCTATACTTCAATAGTAGGCAGAACTATCAGAGCTTATTTTTTCACTGTATTAAAGAGTGCATTAACCATGGGTTTTTAGGGCTTCTAAGTTCATTGCCATTTACTCTTCTTAAGGAATGTGTCATTTTCATATGTTCTACCTACATTTTCATTTAGAACTCTGAACAGAGTACAGTATTGGTTTTGGGAAGGGGGAGAATTCTACTTGTTGACAATCATATTCTCCTCTAACATGTCACTTCCATTAGGCTTCTCTGTTTGTGAAGTGTAGAAAAGATATGGCCACACATTTTAAAATAAGATATGTTCTTCTGAAAAAATATTTTCCTGTGTATTTCAGTTTTTCTCTTGGAACAAGAGAAATTAAAAAGGGGTGGCAAAAATCTAAAAAAAAGAAAAAACCAATTTTGATTCACTTAAAACATTTCTTGACTTTCGTCTCCTGTTCTCAAAAGAATTATTTTGCACGGCATATTTAGGATTTTCATGCTTTGCTAAGGCTTAGAGCAATTATTATTTTTAAGTTTTTCAACTGTATTGTACTACTTTGTCTGGTCTTGTAAAATGGGTACCGAAGGAATTGGGCAATTTTTTGGTTTAATTTTTGTTACAACAGAGTATAGAAAAATGTGCTTCAGCATTGCGTTAGAACATTTCAGCAGAACTAAAACAGCGAAATAGAATTTGTTGTATAGTTTATATTCAAGTAAATTCTAAAATTAAATAATATTAATTTAAAAGCTTTATTTTCATCTGACTCTTTTGGATTGCCTGAAACTGTGTAAAGGAATGCAATTTTATTAGTCTGTCGTTTTCCTTGCTACAAATACACCTCAGCCATTTGCTTGGCACAGGTTTCTGGATAATCTGTAGGAACAGGCCTCTGGAGATAATTTTATGAAAAAGAATGTGAATAAGATGAAATATTAGTATTTAAAATTAGGAGGTTAAGCATCAACTTAGAGCCTAAATTATTGCTGCATGTTGTGATTTCTTTTCTTATTAAAAGAATGAAGCCACTTAGTAAATCCCATTAACATCAATAGCAGTTACAAGATGCTTAGCAGTTTGAATCCCAGAATTGATTTTATGCAGCTGTCAGTTGCATTATTAATACAGGTTGGGTAACCAACGGATGGGTTTAGAAAGAGAGACAGAAGTGATCGTATCCATTTTCTCCTTTTGCATTCTTTTTCAGAAAGCTGAGAAAATTCTGACCTGCATAGCACCCTGCGTAAATCTTTGACTGAGTTATAAGTGAGACTTCGATAGGTGAATCATGTGAAAACAAGTAATTTAATATTCCCTTATTTACAGTCTGGCCTTAAATTTGCTACTTAATGGTGGCTGGCCTTTGAAGAGAGTTTCTCCCTTATCTTAAAACTTTTAATGACCTTTTTGTCGGTAGCCTCCTTTAGTATTGTATTTTTCTTGCTATCAAATTTTGATTTTAATAACTTTGTAGTGGATTTTCAGAGAAAAAATTGGTGCAGTTTTTCTCTTTGAAAGTTACCATTCTTTTTCAAAGGGCTTCAGAAGAAAACATTTCAACAATCCAAAGCTGCACCAAAAGAAAAAAAACCAGCCTGAATTGAATTGTATGCCAAGTCACAATAATTTATTCTGTATTAGAACTGTTTCCAAAACCATGGTCCACTATAATATGTTTGTCTTTCTCTTTTTAATAAGAAATGTCATGCCTAAAGCACATCAATTCTGTCTTAGGGGAAAACTGGCTAAGGATTGAAATGCATTAGGCGGGGTCACTTCAATAGTTGATGCAGTTTTACTCTGCAAGTGTTTGCTTGGGATTGTAAATTTGATTCTTATTCCTGGTATTGATTATAATTGATTATAATTTCTCCATTATGCCAAAAATGCCTGAAAGTCTGAATGCTTTGAATTTGTGGGGGATCTAGGTTGATTAAGTCTAAGTAAATACTAAATCAGGATATACTTTGCATTTACAGGCACTTGCAGACCAGTTTGAAAATGCAAATACATCAGTATCTGAACGCATGAAGATTTTCTACTGTTGTCAGGTGCCTCCACATTGGGCCATACAGGTGTGAAACAATTCCATTTCAGTCTTTACTTAAAAGTCTGTGGTGGTTATTTTTGATGCTGCATCACTCCATAGTCAAGTGAGTGTGATGTGACCTGGAGTTGAAACACTGTAGAAATAAAGACATAACCTAACATACACCAGGTTTTTCTGGAGATAAGTCAAGTTCTACAGTGCTTTGGTTTCAGATGTCTTGTTCTGTCATGCACAGGAGTAATTGCTGGTTAGTGCAATTCTTCTCTACTTTCCTTTTTCCTCCAGTACAAAGTAGACTAAAATTTTCAAGCTTCAAACATATGTCCTATTAAAATAAATTTGCCGCTATCTTACTTTTTATTACTGGTTTGCGTATGCTACCATTGCCTGCATCTTTCTTGTCTTTTAAAGTTCACTTTGGGAAGTTGATCATGGTGAAATCGACCAGGTTGGGAGTTAACAACTGAGAGAGCTGAGAAAGCTTTTCTTTTGAGACAGTCTCCTGTTTTACTAGTACTGACAGGACTTTTTTATACCCATAACTACACTGCATAACTACACTGTTCATCTCGATTTTCTAGAACAGAAATCTACACACTAAAGTCTTATCTGATGATGCTGTATTTACAAAACTTGATAAAATTGTTTATATTGCATACCTCCAAAGGTATTCATGTTGGTTTATTTTTAGTGGTGTTTTATTTGTTTTTGATTTCTAATTTCAGTGCATGTTGTTTTAACCAATCATATCTTCTTCAAGCATTCTCAAGTTTTTCTACATAAGCTTTCAACAGGCACTTGCAATATAACTATCAAATATGGTTTTCATTTCCAGTTGTCAGAGTGGCATTTTCAGTCCAAGCCAGTTTTCTAAGCCAAAGATAGAAATGCTAAAATAGGGATTTATAATGAAAGATGACTGCAATCTTCTAGTCATAGTAATGAGGACACATCGCATATATAAATTTTACCAAATATAACTGAGCAAATTTAATTAAACAGTAATGAGATTTAGTTTTAGACAATGGCAAATGGTTTTTTCCTAAGTGATTAATATCAAGATAACAAAGAGGTTTTCAGAGTTTGTTACATATTTATGTCAAAGAGTTGTAGCCAGATGTTAATATTTTTTTTACTACTAGTCTATTCCCCTCTAGTAACTCCTTGGATTTGTAACTGATACTGAACCCAAACTAATAAAGATAGGTTCATGACATATGTAGAAAATTTCAGGGAGTCCATTCAGGATCACCAAGCCCACTGCAGAGGTTAACTGTATGGGGTCTTACAGCATAAGTTGCTGTCCTTAAACAGAATGCTCCCATTTATTTTTGCAAACCTAACTGTCTATCTCTCACATAGAGTAAGAAAGTTACCCTTTCTTCAAAGATTTAAACCTATTCACAATTTTAATCTTCTCTTAAAAAATATAGACCAAAGATAACTTTCCGAAGTCATGAAAACATGCCATGTTTGTTTTTGAATTGAAAACATTGCTCTTTTGTTTTCATTAGTACACTGAAATAATAGCTGAATTTGAAATAACAAAGAGGCTGACTGAACTGTGAGGAAAACTCAACTAGGGAGTTGAACCTAAACTCAAATCTAATATTGATTTGTGTGAAAACTAACACCCTTTGGCAGTGGCTGTTTGTGGCAGTGATTTCTCACAAGTACTGAACAGAATTGTATCAGAGCCTTTCTCTCTGTCTTTGTTTCTCCACAGGTACAGATTACTGTGACAAAGGATTGCTAGAAGGGGCTTTGATTCCCTGCTTTGGCCTCTGTTTCCCACTCGATATTCCCAACATCCTGCTGCAGCTGTTCTCCAGCCGTATGGGCCTCACTTAAGGGCTGGAAATTCATCTCTGTCAATTCGTTCTTGCCGTGTCCATTTCTATTTTTGTATTATAGTGTTAAATTGTTCAAAGCACAACAACTGTTATTCAGTTGGCGGGAGTTTTTTGAGGAATATACAATGTTTGGGGCTCCAAATTGAAGTTTCAGGAGAATAATTCCATATTATCTGTCTGCTTCTTGTTGATGTCCGAAATGCCTCTTATATCTTTTTAAAATGTAGACATTATTTGCTTATCTACTTTCAGTTACCTGGAATTTCTTGTTTTTCTAGCGTCAGCTTGCAAACTTACTCTTTGAGCTGGGGTGCACTAGCTCTGCCTTACAAATATTTGAGGAGCTGGAAATGTGGGAAGATGCAGTAATCTGCTATGAAAGAGCAGGACAACATGGAAAGGTAAGAGAGATGTTTTATATAGCTGATATCCCATCTTGAAATAGCATCTGAAGGGGGAAGGACTGTCTGGCTTTAGCTGGCAAATCACTAATGACGCTCACTTCTACAGGGGTGTCATCACAGGAAAGTCTACTGAGGAAAAATGGATACATGGCATAAGAGCATGCCATAACCTGTGAATGGTAAAAAAATTGACTTGGAGTAAAATAGCCACATGAAATAGAAGTTAGCAAATAAGAAGCACCTTGAGATGCAAGAAGGTTGTGATAGTGATTCTTGAAAATATTCAAGGATAATTAAATTAACTACTATGGATAGACAGCAAGGTGTAATGTGGGCATTTCAAGAAAGCTGTAGCAGTCATTCATGATGGAGTCCTGAAACTTTGTCTGGAGGGGATATTAATTTTCTTTACCACTTCATTTTAAACTTCTGGCTGTAGTTTTTAAAAACACTTTAAATAGAGTAACATCAGTGTTTGATGTATTTAATTACTTCATGTTAACATATTCAAATTACAGAATCAAACACTTGAAACAAGAAGTGGTGTAAGATTAAAAGGCTTTGCTTGTTAAGTCTGTGTTGATGTTTTCCTAACTTCTCCATCATTTCTTTAGCACTGCTACCGCTGTGTGTGATCAGCTCCAAAGACAATTAAAAGCCATCACCTAACTCTGTGTATCAGTGACATAACTTTTCAAAATTGCTGATAACAGGCTATATTAGCCTTCCTATTGTTGATTATTTTGCTTTTACTATTAAAGAAATGGTAGGAAGGATTTAGAAAATCATATCTGGAAGCAATGCCTACTTGTATGTAACTTTAGCTGGGTTCTTTTTCTGATGTACACTCTCACACAGGCTGTCACAGGAACTTAAGCTATCAAGCAGTGTTTTCAGAATGTATATAGATTTCAGAAATATTCTGTTTCAGACAAAAATAGGTTTTTTTCTTTTCTTCCTTCCTTTCACTCTGTTTGGTATATGGCAGCATTAAATGTATGAATGTACATGTGCCTTTACAACACCACAAGCACAAAGACTATGCTCTAACATAATTTAAGCTTAATGAATAGAGATGTATAATTTCAGCTGATGGAAAAAAAGCAGAATGTCTCATACTTCCATGGTTTTTTCTAATTGTCATGCACCAAAGCCTAGATTTTGTTCATTATAAACTGACAGATATGTCTTGCTGGCAAATTCTGTGCCACATTATGCATGCCTTGGGGATAGTATGCTAATATCACAATCTTCTTGGTACAGTGGAGAAATAGAGGTCAGTATTTTCCATTTCCTGGAAATACATTCTGTCCTAGTTACATTCACAACCTGCCCTTGGGGAGTTATGAAAATGGCACTCGGAGAATAGGACAGGATATCTGACACAGGAAACTGCTTAGAAATGCTTTCAGAATGAGGGATTGTGCTGTGCTTTGAAAAACAGAAAATGCTGTGTAAGTATGAAATAACAGTAGTGCTGGAAAAAAGCTAGCTTTGGACCAAAAAAGACAGAAAATTAGAAACATGTAGCATTTCTGCTCTTTATTGTAAAGTGTTCAGAGTGTGAGCTGCTTACATTTTTCAAAAGTGTTCTGATGTTTTTAAACATGGTAGTTGTTCTTGTACAAATGCACAAAATCTACTAGAGTATGTATGTATGCATGTATGTATGTTGGCCACTGGATATTCATGTCATTAATGAGCTTAGCGTATATCTGTGCAACAGAACAAACTTCTGTGTGTTTTTCAATCACAAATATATTTTTATATAGAAAAACTGAATTTAAATCCTGAAAAATCTAATAAAACTGCCAAATATCAGCAATACCAATGTGTTTGATGAGTACTTGCACATCAAGTAATACCTTCTTTCCTCCTACTTTGGAATTATCTGCTGATAAAGAAACAGAGCATGTAGATAAGACCATGTGAAGGTCCACATTATGCTGTTAAAAATACATAATTCATTTGGTTATGACAGGGCCATGTAGCAGTACATATTTTTGCAGAGTAAGTTGTTACTAACATTTAGCAAACTTTTTTTGAGGATTTGTTACTGTTACTAGCTGTGGCAGTACATTCATTTGTTTTATAAGCTGAACAAAATTAGTAGAAAATAGTATTATAACATGAGTCAACAGAAGAGTAATAGAGTGCCAAGCAATGAGCAAAATGGCACAGAACAAGGAGAAAAAAGTATAAAACCTGAATGCAGTATGCTGATAGTTGCTGTGGCTTTCTCACTGAAGTATTTTACTCATTGTATTCCTTTAACAGACTTGTTGCAAAAGGAGGCATCTCCATGTGTGTAGTGAGAACTGGTGTTGAAAAGTGTCCTTTTCCCTTCATTTAACTGTGAGAGGGACCCAGAGATCTCAAGGGTATTATTGACATCAGACAGTTTTATCTGGTTAAGGTGTAAGATGTCTCTTCCACCTAAAAATGGTACTATTTCCATGCTAAAAGAAAAAGAAGGGGTGAATCAGAGATGTGACTTTTCAGTTCTTCCACTCAAAAGTGTGGCCTTTCTCCCTTGCAAGAACTCTATAGCATGGTAGCTGCTGATCTTTGATAGATTAATGAGATCTGCCATTTGGCATCAGATGGATATTCCATTTTACAACAACCTGTTTTCAGCCCTATCTCTGTTCCATCATCTCGTCAGAGTATAAAGCATGGTACAGAGTCTGGTTTTAGACCAACATACCCCAGCAATCCACGTTTTACAGAGTTATTTTTCTTGTCATGGCATGACAGATCCCTCGAGACATTTGAGTGAGGAAACACAATTATGGCAAGATCTCAGAAGCCCAACTTTAAAGTCAGGTATGGCTTCCCAGATGTGAAGCAGTACTGTACTGATTAGTGCATGAGCTCATTCAAGAACCTGATTAATTTCCACTATATATAGTAACAGCTGTAGAAGGCAGATGAGCACTCCTATATGTGGTTACAAAGCTAAGAAAGAGGAGTAAATGTCTTGCCCAAGGTCTTGCATGAAATTACAGGGAAGATGAAATGAAAACCTAAGAGCTTTCCTTTTCTCTCAATGCCTTTTTCCATGCTCCTCTGTTCTGCTTCTTCATGCTACTTCTCTGGTAGCCAAGCAAATTATGTGCAAGCAGAAAAATGAAGACTTTTTAGGAAATAGTTTGAACTAGCATAGGAATGAATTGTAAAATACTAGAACTGGTAGATCAGTGAAAAGTGAGGCTAAGAGGGTCTTTTAGGAAATAGGTAAATTAAAAGCATGGGAACGCATGGATGGGATGGCAAGTGGAAGTTTAGTGTTGGGAAGCCAGATGCAGGATGAATCTTGAACTTGGTTTCCAGGAGTCTGTGTAGTGAGTAATGAAAAGGCCCCACCTTTTGTTTAAACCAGACCCCCCTTTACTGATTGGAGATTTTTGTGAAATGTTGCCTGTTTAATTCTCATACCACCCATAGTAGTCCAGAAGGCAAGATAAGAGCCTAAATCTTTCTTGTGTTTAAATCAACTGACTTTTGAGGTGAGTATTGAATTCCATCCCCTCTGGTGCAGACTGTGCTGTGAAAAAGCAGTGCTGTTATAAATGCACCTGATTCAGTCAGTGAGGGTTATACAGCTTCTTTTTTTTTTTTAGTTATAATTGAATTGATAATCAAATCTTATGAAATTTAGATATAACTTTTAGTTACAGAACATGCAAATTAATAATTAATATCCATTTAATGGGTAAGAATAAATCTCTACTGGCTGTATTTCTTTTACATATATTGAGTGCCATGTGTGAAAAACGTTTCTTGATAATATTTGTTGTTAAGAAAAGATTTGTTATTGCAGAAGCAGGGTTCTTATCAAAGATTAAATGGGATTTTTTGAAAACATTTTACCTCAAAGTGAGGAGAAAGGATTCTTCTTTTTCTTTCTTTTTTTTCTCCCCACAAAATCCTAGGCAAAATGAGAAATCCAGTTTTAAAGTATTATCTGGTTTTGTAGAAGGCAAGTATTTTGATAACACAGGGGCTTTCTTTTAGTTTGATCTTTGTACTGGCCTTTAAAGATTTAAGTAATAAAAATGTTTGCAACATGCCAGAGAGGTGATCAGATAGCTAATCAGATGAAGAAAAAGTCAGACTTCTGCTTATTTAGTTCTCTGTTTTATCTGTGTGCTGAAATATTTATGTTGGCAATGAATTCTTGTAAGCTTAGACCAGAACATGACGTTTTTATGCTCTTAAATGTGAAATACCATTAGTGAATGGTTGTCTTCCTAGTCTAGGCTTTGCCACAGGATAGCGATAGCAATCTGAGCTTGGGAGTGCCCTGCAGAGGAAGTGGTGAAGAAGCAGCTTGCAATGCACTTTTCACCCTACATCTCCTTACACAGCTTCATTTCAATCTTCTTTCTTTATCTGAACGGGAAAAAAATCCTACCTTATCTCTTGGTGTCTAATGTGGTTACTGCAGAAGTGAAGCACTCAGCTCTCTCTGCTCTAGAAGAGAAAAATCTTCTTTAATCTGTTATTAGCATGTTATAGCAACTAGTGGAGGCAGTTAAGAGGAAGTAAACTGCACTTTAACCAAATCCCTGGAAGCCAGGCTGGGCTCATGGAAGGAGTCCCTGCTTGTGGGAAGGGGGCTGGAACTAGATGATATTCAAATTCCCTTCCAAACTAAACCATTCTATGATTCTGTAAGTACAGCCTTCTAGTTAGGCAAGATTTTTCTAGTGCTTTGGCTGGGCTGATTCTAATTGTTAAAGAATAGTTTCTTTGGCTTTTTTTAGAGAACTGTTCCACAGGCACTTAAAAACACTTGTCATCAAGTTATTTTCCTAATATTTAGCCACCGATTTTCTTCTTAATGGGATGCTATTTTTGCTAATTTAAAGATTCTTCTAGAAATCTAAATCCTTCTTCACACTTGTGCATTTCAAATATTTGTAGACTTTAATGTTACTTTACAAAAATAATAGTAAGAATGAGGTGCTAAAATTGCTATGCATTAAATATTTCAGAACAAGGTAAACCAGCCATTTTTCTAAAGATGATTTTCAGATAGGTTTGATGAATTTTACTGATTGGAATAAAAGACTTTGCTTCTCTAAAGATCATCCCAAGGTCGAAATAAGCAATTCTTACACGAGAAAAGCAGTAATAATTTAAATTCAGGGATGATGTCAGGGTTCCTTTTAGGTAAATGAGCTATGACAGAAGAATGACTAGAGTTACAGTGTTGGACTTTAATTCTGTGGCAGGCTGTGTTGGATCTTTCTTGGTTCAAGTAGATAATATTTTTTCAAAGAAAAATTATACTGATCTGAATTGTGTATGTTACATTTTTGCAGTGAGGGACTGAGGTAACAGTTCAGTCTGAACAACAGATCATATGTCCAGTGTATTTATCTTTTCAAAAAGCCCCAGAAAGCAGACTATCTTGTGTTTAAGAAAGAGACAATAATTTTATTGTTAGAGCAAAGATAGTGGCCCTGAGAAAAATAGCTTTTGAAAGTTAGTTACAGCCCATAATAGATGTCTGGGAGACACAGCTTGTGTCTTCTTTTTCATAAAGCTGTATCTATTTTGAATATATTTTATTTCAAACATTTATATAAATTTATAATTTCTGCATCTTATGTAAAAGCATAGCATTTCCACAACCAACAGTATGAAAGTCGATAGACATAATAGAATGGAAATCACTGTTTTCAGAAAAGAGCAATTAGAGAAAAGGGAATGAGAGTCATTGCAAGAGTACTTACTAGGATGTGTAAAATATTACAGACTTCTAGGATTGCAGATACCTTAATGGTGCTGATACTGCATTGCTGTGAATTAGGTGTTGGTTTGATGTCCAGGACTGATGTTTGTTCTTGGGACAGAATACATACCTAAGACATAAAACAAGGAGTAAGCTGCTTCTTGTTTTTATGGTTTAATTTTCCTTGGTATGTTAAACCAAAAGCCACCATATTATGTTGAAGTATTTTTTAAAAATCAGTTTGGAACCAGAGTCTTTCTAGACTTTATCTTTGGTGCTGTGTTGGATGAAGATAACGTTTCCTCACTAGCCTTTCTTCTTAATCTTCAACTGATGATTGCAAGGTGCTAAAGCAGTATTTGTTCAGGTAGGTAATTAACTGAAAATAAACAGTCTTCTTTAGTGTCGATTTCTCCTTGCTCTTTAACAGGCAGAAGAAATACTGAGGCGGGAGTTAGAGAAGAAGGAAACACCAGCATTATACTGTTTGCTTGGTGATGTTCTTAAAGACCACCAGTATTACGACAAGGCCTGGGAGCTCTCCAGGCACCGCAGCGCCCGCGCCCAGCGCTCCAAAGGCCTCCTCCATCTCCGCAACCGGGAATTCAGGGAGTGTGTGGAGTGCTTTGAACGCTCAGTACAGATCAACCCTATGCAGGTTGGGAAATTATGCACATACAGCTTTGGTTTTGGTTTGTGTGTTCATTTTTGAATGATGACATCTTTTTAAAAGACAATTCTGGGCACAGTTGTCAAAATAACAGTTTATTACTATTCATAGCAAATTTTTCACCGTGTACTTGGAAGCCTGGCTAAAAATGGTAGCATGGAATGAAGACATCCTTTTGCATCCAGGTCCTTTCATGCAGCTAAATCTTTGCCTGTAGAGCTCTTTTATTTCAAAGAGATGAAGCCACTGCAAATTAATAATTACCATCAAATAAATGATGAACAAGGTATAAAACAAAAGAGTTACAAGAAGAATGCAGATTTTAATGAAAGTATCCCTTTGCCCTCTCTGAGTTTGCCCTGGCTTTTAGTTCCAAACTTTGATCTCTGTATTTCACAGAAATGTTTTTCAAGTGTTTTGGTCTGTCCTGTTCTGGAGTCACTGAGAAGCTCTGTGTTACATTTGTGATGACAGTAGCTTCTATTACAACAATGCATCAAAACTGAAACCACAGTGAAAAGAGTTCTCTTGATGAGGCTGGTTTCTCTTGCTGATTTTTCTGCAGATGACTTTTGCAATCTTGTTTCAGTTTCTCAGCCGCTATATCCCATCCCAATAAGGTTCACCCTGCGGAAGGTCTTGAGAAGTTAAAACAGCTTTGTGGTTGTTTATGTATATAAATTGTGCTCCTCATAGCCATTTCTATTCTAGGTCCATGCAAAAGCAGGGTATTCCTCCTTCTTGCCCCCCAAAGAATACTTCTGAAGCTGCTGTTTTAAGTTCCACATGAGTAGCTGGACTTTTGCTTTAGAAAAATTTTAAAGGCCTCCAACCTTTCAACTCATTTATCATGAAGCTTTTTTTGTATTTCGCTGACTTATTTTTTTCCAATGAATCAGAGTCCTATTCTTATTCAAACGAACTCCAGATAACTAATAAACATCTTTAGAATGGAAAACAAAATGACCAAAAATGCCAGCGAAATATATTGTACTTAGATGGGAATATTATTGAAATCAAGAGGATTTCCACATAATAAAGGGCTTCAGAAGATGGCCTACAGGGCTCAAAACTGAGAAATATTCTGCTGAAATGCTTTTTGTATCCTGTCCAAAGAAAGTTTAGAATGAAAGGAAATCCAAGAAAAATAGGCCAGTCCATATAGGAAAGTGAACATTTCCTCCTCTTGTTGCTTAGGAAGCACTTTTTAAGATTCAGTTGAATTGTTTCAAACAAACAGATTGAACAGATAGATAGTGCAGATTGACATAACTGTCTTCTAAATTCTAAATTCTGTGTATTCTGTGACTACAGAAATGAATTGTTTCCTATTCCAGGGTGTCTTGTGAGTGAAAAGCAGGGTGGAAACTGATTCTAAATGCAAGGACTTTAACACAAGGAAAATATTAATTAATTAATTAACTTTTTCCCAGAATTTTGAATAATTTATCGGGTAAACAAAGACTCCCTGTTACAAAGAAATTCTAATTTTTTTGTGGTTATTCGAAACCTTTTTGAAGGGAGAGATTTTTAGACTGCAGCAAATGATTCCCCAAAATATGTAATGGATAAAACCATTTTCTCCCAACCCTCCTTTAATCTTGTGTACTTTTTAGCCATCTGGTCAAATTTGGTTGTGACCTCTGAGGTAGGTGTTTGCTGTATAAGCCAATTATTGAATTAGTCTTTGGGGAATCCACAAAGAAAAGAAGGCCTTGCAGTTCAAATGTACCTGAAACTCGTGTTCATTAGCACTGCTGCTCATAGAGTTACTTGTTCTAGTACACAACCAGTGGACAGTTGCACCTCTCTTGTACTTTCACTATGAGCATCTTTCAAGGCTCGACAGAGAATTCCAGAGATCAAAGAGCTCACACAGTCAGTTCTCCAGTGGTGAAAGTCTGCACAAGTCAGAGTATAAAGCATGATACAGAGTCTCATGCTTTATACTCTGTACAAGTACACAAGTTCAGAAGTGAGACTGTGCTGCTGTTACTCATCAGAATTATAAGACATGCAGTGATTGTTTTTCTCTCACCCTTTACAGAAGCACTGTTTCACTTGTATCCTGGCCTATAAAGCTGGAACTAACCCTTAATTTCATAAAGTTAAAGCACATTGTTAAGGGCATTGTCCACATGCCTGTTAAACACTTGACAGCCTTGGGGCATCAACCACCTCTAGGAAGACTTGTTCCAGTGTCTGACCACCCTCTAGGTAAAGAAAAGCTTCCTAATGTCCGATCTAAACCTCACCTGGTGCAGCTTTCTACCATTCCCACACATCATACCACTGGACATAAATTCTGTATGAGCCAGCAGTGAGCCCTGGAAGCCAAGAGGGCAGCAAATCCTGGGATGCATCAAACACAACACAACCAGCAGCTCAAAAGAGGTGATTATCCTGCTGTCTGCAGTTCTCACCTTGAGCACTGCATGCAGTTCTGGGCCCCACAATTTAAGAAGGATGTGAAGGTCCTTGAAAGCACCCAAAGGAGGGCTACAAAGCTGGAGAAAGGGCTGACTGGAAGGAACATCCTGAGAGGAGCAGCTGAGGACTTTAAGCTTGTCTGATTTGGAGAAACGGAAGTTGAGGCGTGACCTCATTGCTCTCTACAGCTCCCTGAGAAGGGGGAGTGGAGACGGGAGGTGCTGAGCTCTCCTCCCTGGCTGAATCTGTATGGATGAAAGGTATTTGGTTGTAACAACTAAAGACTTTAAATGCAAGATTACTGAACTGGTAAAGTTCTGTTCCCTGGGCAAGGCATTATTTAAGTGCATTTCTATCTCTAAACATTGTGATAGGAACTCGAGAAGGTTGATATTCTGACAAGTAGAAAGAGCTGGAATTTTGAACTCTTCATTTTCGGTCATTTGAGATGATTGTTGTGATGTTTTTTGTGAAAATGTGATTATCTTGAAAAACATTTTCTAGTGTTCATCATTTGACCTAATTAATTGTAATAGTATAAAGTGAATGTGGATTTTTCACAAGTTAAAGCAAAATACGCAAACCTCTAAATAGCTATCACCTTCTCTATATGAAAATGGACTGTTAAAGAGCACTTCACAAATGGTTAAGTGGTCTTCATGTAGTCAACACCTTTGTTTATCCATATTTATTAAAGCATTGAATCTGAAGTTTTTCTCTAATCAGCATATAGGATATTATTTTTTCCAGTACAATACTATTGTAGGTGAAGACAGGTAAAAATTGACAAGAGCTGTGTGTCTGTTCATCCAGGCCAATTTTTTTTTTTGTGCTGAAATATCCATGTATATATGTAACCATTAATTGTTTCTCTCCAGCTAGGTGTATGGTTTTCCTTGGGCTGTGCATACATTGCTTTAGAAGGCTACGAAGGTGCTGCCAAAGCATTTCAGCGCTGTGTGACATTGGAACCA
This sequence comes from Dicrurus megarhynchus, assembly GCA_013399195.1. Classification (NCBI taxonomy): domain Eukaryota; kingdom Metazoa; phylum Chordata; class Aves; order Passeriformes; family Dicruridae; genus Dicrurus; species Dicrurus megarhynchus. The sequence continues at coordinate 93,769 of VXAD01008065.1, forward strand.
GATGTATGTACTTTTGAATAAATGATTCAGAGCTTATCTACAAGCAGCAAGGATGTTTTCATTCTAAACAAGCAAAGCAATAATGAAAAACTTCTTTAAACCTTAGCTGTTTGAATAAATTAAACTTGTGCATGAAGGATGTATTTTTGTTGTGAGGCATCATTAAAATACTTACCCAGTACTTAACTTTGTCCAAATATGAGTGCGTGAATGTTAAAATATATTTGAAAAATTTCTTTATGCTAGATTGTGAGGGGAACTAAAAAGAGATAAAACAAAAATCAAAATAAATTTTTAGTCCTCTAAGTAATCGAATTCTCTTTAAAAAAAAAGAATGTCAAGTTCATGTATGACAAGTACATTTGTAACTGTGTAGTTCAGGAGCACAGGGAGAATGGAGCTTAGCCACTTTTTCAGGATGCAGGGCATGCATGTGTACAATACTGTTGTTTGAATGTGCATTGAGACAGTGGAGGTGCCAGCTGAATTACCTGAGGAATACACTGCCAATGCTTTTGCCAGAAGGCCTGACTGTCAGCTTGTTGCTTGCTTAGAGTTAATGCCATCTCCTTGATAGAAACGATTGTTATTCATTCTTTTGTCTTAGGGAAAAGAATGAGAAAGCAATGACAGGTGACAGAGTATTCTTTTTTCTTTATTATAAAATGTAATAACTTCCTTGGGGAAAAAAATGTTTATACAGACAACCTTGTATTTAAATGGAATTCTTACTTTATATATTGGTTTTTTGTTGTTGTTCAGTACAGTAAAGTTATTTCCAAGTAGATACTAAAACTGGGTTCACTTATCTCTCTAGGCCCTGTATTTAATTGTATTCGTATGAAATTCGTACAAAGCCAGCTGACTTCTCAATGGGTTAAGTGGTAGGTTTTTTATGAGTAAAAGGTGCTGGACTGGCTCTCAGTTGGAGGCAAAACCTGTCTTTATACATCTGCAGCTGTAGCAATGTAGTGACCATTTTCATGAATTAAGTCTCAGAGAGGTTTCCCAGCATGAGTTAAATGCTCCTTAAGCCTGAGGATAGCCTTCAGTATGAAAGTACGTTTCATTGCAGTGCTCAGATTCTGTTCTTCAAATCATTTCCAGTTGTCACTTTGCTGCATTCCATGATGGGGCTTCACATTTACAGCAGTGTCAGGTGAAGGGCTGGAATCATCTCTGCCCATGTCTGCTGGTTTTACCTGTGGTGCTTTAGGGGACATCAGATCATTTTTGTCCAGTAACAGAGACCTGGTGCAGGTTAAGTAGCTTCTAGTGAGAAGTGATGAGCTGCTGGGAGCACTGACCTTTCCAGCCATCCCAGCTAGATCCTAGAAGGCAGTGCCTGTTTACAGCTGAGACTGAAGGCTAGAGCTGTCTTAGTGTATTGCAGACACAAGGCAGTGAATTGATATTTATATACCTGATTGTTGCTGATGTAGTCAAATATTTATGTATTTCAATTTTAATATAATAATTTCTATTTCAATGTAATATTTGAACTGCCATGTAGAAGGTATGTGTCAATATGTGTGATTAGCAAAATTAATGATGTTTGGCAGTAGTTTCACTTACGTATTTTTATCAAGTAAGTACAATGTAAGTGAATAAATTTTTTGGTACTTCTCCTTTTATCATTCCAGAATGCTGAGGCCTGGAACAATTTATCAACTGCTTATATCAGATTAAAACAGAAGTAAGTATTTCAAAAGAATTAGAAGATATTGCTTCCAAAACAAATAATTGTGATTTCCTTTTTTTTTGACATTGAGGTTTTTATTATTATAATGTGCCTAACTCATATTTTGTAATTGTTAGCCCTTCAGTTCTCCAGGTTGAATCACTGGGAACTATTTTATTTTACAAGAAATAATTTTGTAACCTTTATACAAGTAGCTGCCTCTCTCTATACTTTTTTCTTGTTAGAAGTATTTATGATGTAGTAAGTACTACCAGTGCAAAACACTCATAATAAAGATGAATAATAAAAACTACCTTGACCATGAAGTTAAGCACATAGGTCCATTTCAAGCAAATGATATATTCAGACCTGTGTAATTTCATAGTATATTATCCTCAGTAGATTTAAGGGAAAACCAGACAGTTTGGTTTTTATATACCAAAGCAGATGGAAATCTGCACACATGCTAGCTACCTTGTTTTTTTCTCTCAAAACTAATGATTCATACAAGAAGCTTTGACCTAAGTGGACTGCCACTTTTATTTTGTATTTCATATTTCAACTCAATGTAATAAAAGTTTACCTGGAAGAATTTAATATTTAAGAATTTTCACATTTTAACTTCTCACCAAAGAATGAAACAGAGTAAGAATGAAAAAGAATAAGATAATTTATTTTTAAAAACCTTACTCAAAATCTGACATCAGTTTACATGGTTACGCAGTCAGGAGGCAAAGTACAAAAAGAGAGAAAGAATAGTAAACTTGCACATAAGTATAAATTTATAAATTTAGAATATAATATAATATTGTAAATATATATATAGTATAATAGTATAAATATATACATGGGAAAAGTGAGAAGTAATATGGACTCGGGAGATTGATGTGGCAATGGGAGCAGGAGGGAGGAGAAGAACAAGGCTAAAAAGTAATAGAAATCAAGAGCTTGTTTTAACTTTTCAGTAGTTCCTTCCATCTTCAGCAGTGCCTTGAGTATGCACAATTCATGGTAGAGTTGCTCTTTCTTTTCCGTACAGTTTAAAATGTCAGATGCTCAGTGTACTGGCTTATGCTTGTTTCATAAAAGTATTTTTAATTGAAATAATTTTCTGTCTGTTAATCTGCTATAAGGCTGAGAAACTACTGAGTGATTCGTTTCAGTTTACTGGTTGAATTTTATTATTGTTAATCTACTCTTGTGATCTAATATGCTAAGTACATACAAAACTTGTAACTTATTTGATATGGTAGTAAAAGCAATAAATGGGGGCATGTTTCAGAGCTTTTTTCCCCACAGGAATCATGTGAGATAGGACTCTATGTACAGTAAATTTTAAGTGAGTATTATGTGCTGATAGCCAGGTGTGGCCTGTACTTACTGTGGAATAGCAACTTCTTTGATTATTTGTGTAGTCACGTACAGATCAAGACTGTGAGTGAGCTAGTTTAGCTCTCTCTCAAAACAGAAAATATCTATAGCAGTACACTTCAGAATAATTTGTGTGGGGATACATAAGTTCTTATTTTTTAAACCTGCCAGAAGAAAAAAAAATTAAATGGAGTGAGGATTTAATAAAAGGAAAACAAAAGTACGATATTCAAGTTAATAGTTTTCTTTCGCTCCCTCAAAAAAAAAAATCCAGCTTTACTCCAACCAGGCTTTTAATTCAGGCCCACTGATAGATTGTGTGTTTGGCCAAGGCTTGGCAGAGTCTCACACAACAGGCAGATAAAACATGAGTACATTTTTTTGAAAAGTGTATGCAAGCAACTTGCTAACACCCAAAGGACAGGGGTTTTGTTGATTTTTGGGGTTGTTTGCTTTTTAAGACTCCACAAGTTTTGTATATTCTGAATTTACTCCAGAAAAATTAATTGTGATGAAAACAGACTCTATGTTTTGGTTAACCAAAAAACTACTCTGTGTGCCAGGAGGTCTTTGAAGTCTAGGTTTCAGATTTCTGAGAACAAACTGGGACTGGCCCTCTGTCCTTCGTATGAAAGGCTTGTGGTTTCCAAGACCAGATAATGCATTTGTACTGCCTGCTGTTTCCTGTCTGGGTATGAATTGTCTTAACTGGTTAAGGGTACTCCATCATTATGTGATTGGTTAAATACACAGGGGATTTGTTCTGAGAATCTAGCGGATTTTATTACATAGCAAGAGTGATGATTTGTGGAATACTGTTTCTATCCCATCCCTTTGGTATCTTGACTACATTTCACGTTTCCATCTTATTGGCATCTGCCCTCCTGATAACTTTCTAATTTTCAGGAAGATGGGGGAGATGATACAGGCTAACCTTATAGACGTTGAAGAGCAGTTGTGGAAGCAATATGCGAGTCAGGCAGAGCATCTTCCAGCCTGTCAGAAAGCTGTGGCAGATCCCAACCTCTATTGCAGCAAAATCCACAGAATGAACAGGACTGTGTTCTTTTCTAATTTAATCTAGCAAAATCAGGGTCTGAAATCCCTTGGTGAGATTGTTACCAGTGGAGGAAACTCTACTGTTGGTACATTTGCCCACCAGCATCACATCTGTCATCAGAAGATAGAGGAAAGGGGAGTGGACATGGGAAGCTCCTTCATATGGACTGTTCTGCTGTAGCTATGCCAAATGACCTGTTCTCCTTCAATAATTTTGCTCTATCAGTGCACTCTCTTTGTGTGTATTTGATAACTCCTTTAATATCATGGCCTTAGATTGGCAGTTATTTACATTTTTCCCTGACCAAGCTATTTCAAACTTTTAATAGCCTGATCAACTACTTAGATGTTACATTGTCCTGGCTGGGATATTTACACTCTCTTGGACCTTCTTTTTGAAACTCAACCAACAATTTCTTTGGGCTGTCTTTCTTTAGAGAAAGCACTTTTAACAACTTAAGCAAAAGAGAGCAAGTGAACTGCAAATTTTGATACCAGGCCATCTCTATATATTTATTAAGAAGAGATGTATTGTCATGGCTTCCCAGAGAAGATTTTTTTACCATCCTAGGAAAGCTCTGTTTCAAGTCCTAATTTAAAGGAATCCATTCCTTTGTGGTTTTTTACATATGACGACTGTCCAACTGAGAGTACACTTCAGTCTCTTAGAAAGAACTGTATCATTCCAACTCTCTAGCAGAGCTATTTTAGAGTTTGAAATTTATTGCAGCTTTTGATAGTATGTTTAAGGCTTTAAACAGTAAGCTCACAAACCTTACCAACATATTCTTCAGATGGCATTTTCTTACCAGAGGATGCCATTGCTGCTCTGCTTTGGTAAGGGTAGGTCAAGAGTTGCCTGCACTGGATCCATATGAAAAAATAAAGATGCTTTGTAACTTGATGATGATTTTATAGGAATTGTGCTGTCCACCTTTATTCCATAACACTTCCTTCTGTCAATCTGAGATGGGTCCTTGGGCAGCACCTCTGGAGAAGGACCCTAGTAGTGTTTGCGGCCACTCTGACACATTTGTACTGAGCAGCACAGCATCAGGGAGCAGAGAGTGTAAGTAAACCTTCCAGCTGACCTAAGGACAAAACCAGTTGAAAATGATAGGTTTCTGTGCCTTGGATATGCATGTTTGCCATGTACAAATGTTTAAAATAAATCACAAAAAGCTGTCAAGTAACCTTCCTCTGTGTGATTAAATACATCAATACCATTCTGCATCTGTCATGAACTCAGTGATTTTTAATTTTTTAATGTGTGTTACGACTGCAACATAAGTAAGTTTGTTTTCTTATGGTTCCAGTTAAAATATGGAAAGGACAATATTGACATAGATGGCACAATTATGATAAATTTTTGTAAAAAAAATAATTACGAGAACTAAGAAAAGTTACCTAGTTCAAACTACAGAGCGTACTGTTGTGTATGAACTAATACAAAACAGTTTGCAAGAGAGATTAAGGGATTATCAGTATTGTAAATTGTGATCAATAGCTTTTACATTGCACTGTGTTCTAAATGTGATTTTTTAAATAAGCAGGTTTTTAGTTGATACTATACCAACTGATTTTAGTGTAGAAATATTCTGTAACAATTTCTATTATCCTTTTATTATTGATTAGGATTAAAGCATTTCGAACCCTCCAAGAAGCTCTCAAGTGCAACTATGAGCACTGGCAAATATGGGAGAACTATCTTCTCACCAGTACAGATGTTGGAGAGTTTTCAGAAGCAATTAAAGCTTATCACCGGCTCATGGACTTAAGAGAAAAGTACAAGGATACACAGGTGGGGAAGTTTTCATATTTAGTCATCCTATATGTTCACTGATTTTTCTTCTGAGACAGAGATTGCTGATAGCTGCTGATAGTGGTATCAGTAATGATAATGCACATGCCAATGAAGTTATGTAGGCAAGTAATTTAAGTTTTGGAGATTTGGACTGTAAGAATAAATATTTAAAATGAAACTGGACAAAGCTGAAAACCTTTGCATCCAGATTGCATCAGACTTTGTGAAAGGACACACATGAACCTTGCAGTTTCAAGACCTATTTTTATATAAAATGCGATGCATAACCCCATCTTTCCGTATTGTTCCTGCATAATCTCGGTATCAGAAATAATATAAATTATGTAGTTTAAAAAAAAGGGAAGCTTTTCTCACGTGTTGGAAAATTCCACAGATGAGCCTTTGAAAGTAAATTGAATGCATTATAGTCATAATACTGATTCTTAATAAACCAGACCAAAGAAAAATAAAAGAGGTATTTTGCTCATCTTTCACTGTAGTTCAGTTAAGTTCAGTTAAATTTTGTGTTTGTGAATGAATGCTCTGGACAAAAACCAAGAAGCAGCCTTAACAGCTTCAGCTGGGATGTTACCTTGCCTGAAACCAGGTCCTGATCCAAGCAGGGTTCTGTACACTCAGTGAAAATAGCAAGGTGAATCTGAAAGGCAAGCCAAAGAATCTCTCAAGGGGAGTAGTAAAACACCTCCAAGAGCCTTTGCAAAATTAGCAGAGTTGGTTGAAGAGCTTATGAACTCTTAGGGAGATTGTGTAGTACCTGGGTAAGAGGAACCAGCTGCTGCTGCTCACGGATCCCAGGAGTATGTTTTGTTTCTTCTCCCATAAAAAGATAAAAAGTAGCTTTCCTGGATCTTGGGAATTTGAGTTCGTTGTGGAGGAGGGAGAGCAGATAGAATTAGTTATGATTGTGGAAACATCTGATGTTCATGGGGGGCAGGGATCCTGAATACTTTTTTCACATTACTTTTTAATAACAAATTGTACATGAGTGCAATACGTATTACTAGTAAAGCCAGTCATGCACAGGATAACATTCTGTATTAATAAAATCTTTTAGGTTTGATATAGCTAAACCTTAAAAGGTCTCAAACTCTCTTGGCACTAAAGAGTGTGTATGGAAAATTGTGTTATATGTGGTAAAGATTAGTGTGTTTGGCTAGAATATTGTAGTACTGGTGGGGCCTGTCATGGAGCATCTTGTAGATGGTTGGCTTTTTTCAGTGAATTTTTTTCTCAATTGCTACTTAAAATAGCATTTTTAGGGGTGGTCTACTGTATTATTTTAAACAGAATGACACCTGACTAGGAATAGAAGTTTCTATGTATGTTTGCCTGTTTGACATATCTGGAGATGATACAGGCTCCTATTACTGTTATTCGTCAAATTTTATGTAGTATATTTTATTAAAGTATTTGGGGATATTGCTTGTATTAAATTTCTATTTTTGTTGCATAACTTTTTTCATCTTGTTCTCATACAACTTTTTTAACTTTTACAGAAGTATATATGCTATCTTCCCTAAATTTTTTTTGCATCTTAATTTTAACTTTGGCTTCTGATATGTGAAGTGTTTTATGGGTTTCATTGTAACTTCTAATACAGTTGCCTCAATTAGAAGGATTTTACTAGTTGCCAAGAAAAACCTCAGAGCCTGATTAAAGAGTTCAGGCTTGAAACAATTATCTTACAAGGACGAGAAGAGTATTTCCGTAGCAAAACAAAAAAGCAGATAGAAATAAAAGCTTCTGCTGAAATTGTTTACAAAGTTCACCATTAATTGGTGAGTCTCTCCTTTTTTCCAACTGGACTGTTTTAAATAGGGATGATCTATAACCATCTTGTGCAATTGTATTTTAACAATGTGAAATCATGAACATGAGTAAATGAAAGTATACACCATTGTTTCCATTCAACATAGTATGATCTTCTCTCAGTAGTATTTGTAGTCGTCATAGATTTTAATTGATAGACTACTAAGCTACGTGACATATTGGTGAGAAACAAGGTAGGAATTTAAAAAAAATAAATATGCATAGGACTGGAAGAAACAAGATAAGTCATTGATTCCATTCTTTGTGAAAACCAACTGCTTTTAGCATAACCATTGTTGCAGAATACCCCTTAGAAGAATGAATGTATCAATTACAAGTATGCAATTGAATATACAATTTGAAATGCCCTTGATTTCTGTAGTTACATCAGACTTCCTAATTTTATTTCAGAATAGTATGAAGTCATATTTTTAAATCACTGATTTTTGGGACATTTTGCTTCTGTTCTGTTCTAGTTATTTAACGATGTCATCCCTGTGGCAAAGGTTCTGAGATCATGATATCACGAAGCTTGAAGATATGTATGCACAGATTCTGCAGATAGAATTGAACCAGGAAGAACTAAAGGGCTTTTTGTAAATGAGCAACAATGCAGTAAAAGATTACAGCAAAGGGCAGTTTCAAAAGTCTCCGTTTGCTAGCATTGTATGTAAATTTTAAAAGCACACGTTCTTACTTTCCATCCTGGTTCTTAAAACTCTTCACATTTCCATACATCTTTTAATGTTCACGAAGCTGAGAAATACACCTGGAAAACCTTTGATATACGTGTTACGTAATAAAATATAAAGGCTCACTGGATTATCTGTAGTTTCCGCTAGTAAATCAGTCACTAAAAGGTACCCAAGGTGAAAGCCTAACCTATTACAATCATCAATTTGGTCTCTGAATTATTGGTATGAGCTAGTAAATGTACCTGGAACTGCTGATTGTAGTACTTTCCATCGCGTGCATGCTCGTGGAAGCAATCATCCTTTTTTACTTGGAATGTTGCAATCTTGTTTGGAAAAGCTGTTTAGATACACTGTTTCCAGAAACCCTGTCTTCATTATGTGCTGTCAAAGATTATGAATACAGAAGTATGGACAAAGGGTTCCACTTTGCAATTCTGTGCTATTGAGATTCTAGCAAAGTTTTTCTGGTACCCTTTCCATCAAGTAACATCCTCATTTCTGCAGTTCGTGTTGCCAGACCATTTCTAACAAAAGGCCACAAGTGCCTGTTCCAAGGGGATTTTGAAAAGTGAGATTAGGAATTTATAATTTCTTGAGCTCTACTTCAATTAAATAGCTCACTAATGACAATTGTCTTTAGTATAAAATCCTGAATTTGGATGGGGAATAGGTAGAGTTCACCGACTGCAGATTCGTCATTTTGGGTCTGGTATCTGAGGGTTCTCTTCTTGAGCATTGTCAAATTTGATTAGTATTAGATAAGCATCTAAAAATGGTTTGACCAAGAGAATTTTTATGTGAAAAGAGTTGTTTGGACAACAATTGTGAAATGAGATTCACTGATGAAAATTGCAGCATTTATAAATTACTTGGTTTATTTCTAAGGTTTTGTCTCACGGTGTCTTTTGTTCAGTTTGTCGTAAACACATTATTCACAAAAGCAGTGGAGAAGGAGGAATGCAGATGGTGTGATGTCATAGTAAGCATGAACTCTCTGTTCACATGGAGCCCAGTTCATTACAAGAGGCATGAAAAAAACCAACCAACCAACCAAAAAAATCCTCTACTGCTTGTTTGGGTTCTTGGGTCAACAGAGCATTGCTGTAGTAGTTTAGTATGTGTCTCAAAGATACAAATATCTCTCAAAGATACAAATTTTAACACTTATAGCAACCTAAAATGCAAAGCTCTGCTACACTGCTAATACTTTTTGATGATTAGCACAATTCACTTGCAGTTTGAAATAGCATAATTTAACAAGTGTGCGCAACTAAGTAGCCTTAATGATTCATTACTGTTTCATGGACCCTTTAATCCAGGTCTTGATACTAGTTTCATTTTACAAAGTTTGCATGATGGATTACAAGAAAAGGAAATTTATTATTATGATAAAAGTGTAAACCAGGACTCTATTGGAGTAGGGGTAATTTTACAGTTGCTACATCCTACTGACTAAGTAAACTTTTTTTCATCTACAAACAAAATACTATTGGCTTTAAAACTCTTGATGATTACATCTGATATTCACATGAACTAACATTTTGGACTTCGAGTAACAGTTTTGTTACACTGAGAAATCGATTGAGAAGTCATACATGTATGTATGAATCCTTAGCACCAGTTCTAGTTCCTTGTCAAAAGAGAACATCATTTAGTGTTTCTTCTTGCACCTCTTACGTTTTTTTGTTGCAGTGCTGTAGCAATGGAAATATCAACACTTGCTGTTGCTTTCCTAGCAAATCATTATGGAAGACCTGGTTAATGATGGCATTTGGTGCCTTATATTCCAAATCATGGATATAACATGAATTTCAGAACTTTTGGACTATTAATAGTTGATCATATTTTCTGTTATCTTAAGTGACTCTTAAGAGATCTTGAAAAGAAGGAACTGACAGTTTGTCATACCCTTTTATAAGGAATATAAGCTACTGCTATGGTTTTGGGGCAGACAAGAGGGGAGCTGTTTAACTTATGTTTGGATGTTACTATGATATCATTAATTCTGAAAAGATACCAGGTAGGTGTATATTTGTTTTCACATCTTCTGTTGCTTAGATTTATTTAATAAAATTATCAGCCATTTTAATTGATTTGGGTTGTTCTGCCAAAAATTTTCTGTATCTGATAAAACTCATTATTTTTTGCGATGCATTTTAATTGAATTATTCAGTATAAGAAAAGTTATTTTAGGAAAGTGACATATCACCAGTGCTAAACTGGGTGTGTTTTTATTCTACATGTAATATACTTCAATACTGTCATAATTTTTGTATTAATTTCTGCCAGTGAACTGCATCTTGATTTGTGAGGATGCATCCCATTCTACTTTTAGAAGAGCAGTGGTGTATTTGTAGCGTTTGCAGCTATTCACAAGTCATCTTTGAAGTTAGTTTTATTACTATCTTGATATTAATATTGCTATGAGTGTGGTTTCATTGTAAGTGTTAGTATCACATGGACAAAAATGTTGAAGCATTAAAGTTACCAAATGACAGGCTCACAAGTTAGGAAGTACCAGCATGAAGGTGTTTGTGCAACAACTGGCCTGTCTTGAATGCAAGCCTTATGAAACTTCCATTTTGTTTTCATCCTTTTTTTTTTCCCCAGTTTCTGTGTCTCATGCACTGCACAGAACAGGTATTACTCTCTTAATAAGCCACAGCTTTTCTGGGGTTTATTTTCTTCTAATTTACCATATGATCTACTACCTTGATTTACATTTGCTGTTTCTCATTTTGCTGAAGAGAAACTGAGGCAAGGTGACACTGTTTTCTAGCTGTCAGTGTCCTGTTTGGGACAAAAAGGCTGGTATGATGTAGCATTTCTTACATGCAAAACCAAGTTCCCACTAGCAACTGCACGTGCTCAGCATTTCTGTAGGTCAGATCCCACATTCTCAAGCCAGTGATTCGAAAAGCATGGCCACTAATGAGTACTTAGAGAAGAGTTTCATGGGACTGATTTGACTAGTAATTCACCAGAAAGCCATTAAAAACAGAGATTCCCAAGGTGGTATTCCACTGCCTTCCAGTTTCCATCTCATCCACTGTACATCTTTCTGCAGGTTGTTAAATAGAGGTCCTGTAAACAACAGTGTCTTCCATTACCTGAATTTATTTGGCTCAGCCTTTTTACTGATCTTTTTATAACTGTATTATAAGGTGAAAATACCTATAAGATACTGCCACAATGTCCTTTACCCAAATTTCTGTCTTAGATTTTTGGCCTTCTTACCTTCACCAACATAAAATCTTATAGATGAGGCTTAAATCAGTTGAATTACTCTGTGTATTTCTTAGTAAATTCTGTACTTGTCATGTGGCACAATCATTAATAGAGATCAGGTATTACAGATAGTGTTAGATACTGACATTGATTTAAGTTGACATAAAAACTCTCTCTGCTTTTGTAAGGTGCTGGCTATTCTAGTCAGAGCAGTAGTGGATGGTCTGGCAGATCGTGCTGGAGAGGTATCAAGCGGATTGAAGGGGAAACTGCAAGAGCTCTTGGGCAGAGTCACCTCACGAGTGACAAATGATGGGGCAATCTGGAGACTTTATGCCCAGCTTTATGGAAATGGAGAGAATGACAGTGGTGAAGATATTGAAAAGGTAAAAACTATATTGCTATAGTAGAACATGCTCTTGTTCCAGACCTGTTTTGCTTTAGTGTTTTTACAAGCTCTTTGTCTTTTCTTCATGTTCCTACAGCACACATATTTGTTACAACAGGAGCAAGATGTTTTATGTCTGTTTTCTTGGACTTGAAAAAAAACATCTGTTTTTTTTACCAGTGTTTCCTTTTAAAACATCCTATCACAGCATATGTATGTTGTCCTGAATTTGTATTCTGAAACTTTTCTTGGCAACAATCTAATGTCTATAATCAAATGGTGGTGTGGGTTTTGGCTTTGTCTTTAATTGAAATCTTTGCTTCTGAAGGTAGGATATTGCAGCTTCTGAAAAAAAAATTCATCTTAAAGGCATGATCCAGTAGTGGCATAAGCCATCTGTGTTCTTTGCAATCACTAAGGGAAAAGGCACTTAAAATAATCTTTACCACAGTCGGAGTACCCAGAGTAGAAATGTTTTGTCCTTAATTAGCTTAAAATGAAATTACATAATGCTCTTTAATTCTTAGTCTGTTGAACCATTGGTTTCTCCTTACTTGTCACTTGTTTTGCTATGTTAACTTCCACTTCCTGTCCTTATCACTTCCCAAGGAATTAAGTTGATTGCATTTCCAGAATAACCACTCTGCACTGCTAGAAGTGTTTACTTTGTTGTATGCTGGAGTGTGCTTTGCATTTGATATTAGATTTCAAAAAGTTCAAATGGCCTTGCACACTTCAAAAATAGTTATGGGTTATCAGATCTTCACTGAAGTTGAAAATACACAAGGTCAGCATTCAGTATGGGTTCGCTAAGGGGGGTATGCCTTTGGCCTGGGCAAAAAATGCCTGTCTGGAGGATTGCTTGATGTCAAGCAAGGAAGATAGTTAGGCCTACAGATTGTATTCCTGTGGGTTTAAATTTATAATCATTTGTGCCTTGCTCATTGTCTCCTTGTGCTCTGCCCTGTGAAGAGCCTTGTTTAGTCATTGCTGATGTCCATTATACCTCCAGTTCCTCCCTTTTGTCTTCCTTATTTTTCTTTACAGCTGAACAGTAAAAGGGATTTGGCCTATTTAGAATGCAGAAATACAGACACTGCAATATCCTGTATTATATCCTCAAATTCTTACTCAGACATGCAAAGCAGCAGAGACCCTGTCTATACTATGAATGTAATCATTTCAGAATCTGGTTACATCACGGTCTTTTTTACTAACCCAGTTAAAAACATGGTTTCAATTTGTAGAGTAGACAGTACTTTAACTGTGTTTCCTCATCAGACTGGTTATGGAACACACTTACAGTCTAGCTTGCCCTGCAAGATGGAATGACATTTATAAATACTTAAGGTATGCTTACATGTGTATCCAAATATCCTGGTATGACAGTAACATAGATACAGCTCATAAAAGAGCAAAACTTCCTACAGCCACAGCATATATTATTTGATAGCGTAAAAATTAATTTGCAATGCACCAAATAATCACTGATTTCTGATATCATATTATGAAGTAAAAATGATAAAACCAGTATTTATTGGCTTTACTGCCACAAGCACCATCACGGGTCAGTCAGATATGCAGTGAATATAGCTGTATGTGTAGTTGCAGTTTCCACCCACATTTATTAGGCAAAAGGTCAATGAATTCTAAAAGGGCATTATTTACTATACTGTGGCATCAAAGGGCAAAGGGATGGGAACAGACCTTTAAAAGTATCATGAACCTCCTTACAAATGTAGGGTTTGACCTTTACTCCATACCCTTCCATTCTGCACCTTATTTAGTGCAGGTTTAATTATATTTAACCAATTTTGTTCCTAACATTGCATTTGAAAGAGCAATCTTGTATGTCTGGCTATTGTTAAAGGGTGGCTTGGTTGCTGGGGTTTTTTCACTTTTCTGTTCTGCTGATACATCCGATGCCACATGAATCACTAAAGTCTACAGTTATAATTCACAACAGTGTTTTGTGAATCGAATCAAAGTCAGACAAGGTTTGCAAGTTAGGAGCGTAAAACTACTGAAGTGTTGGGTTTGTGGTTCTGTTTTGGGGTTTTTTTTGTTTAGCTTAGCATATATTTACTCTCACACTTCAATATATCTGAACTGCCACCTCATTCAGTACTTCTTTCTTCCCTATGCTGAATGCAGTCCAGTCCACACCTTTCCCTCTGAGGAATCTTTCCAGCCTTCAAGTTTCCTGCTGATCCATCCCAGGCTATGAATCCCTTCTGTTCCTTGAACTTTCCCCAGCTCATAACTGTTTCCTTTCAGGATAAATCCAGGTTCCAGAAGTGCAAACAAACAGGCCACAAGACTTTGATTTCTTTCCCCTCCTTGACATCTGTCAGCAAAACCCCCCTAATTTTCTGCTCTGACTCAGACACGTGCAGACTGAAATCAGACTGCTGTAAACACTGTTGTTCCTTCTTTTGGAAATTCTTGCCTCTGCTTGCCAGAACTACTACCAGTTATAATGTAGGTTATTACAAAAAAAAATTAATTTGTTCTGGTTTGACTTAATATCCCTTTACTGCCATTTACAGCAGCACGAGCAGTTCAGTCACCTGTGCCATAGTGATTGGAACTCTGGTGGGAGAGAGAAGGTGGAAGTTTCTGAGGCGACAACCCCCAAATTCAGAAGTCTTTACTGTGCTCATGTATATGTACCACACGGAAATTTTTTTATTCTTCTGTATTACACTTCAACTCTTTAAAAAGATAACCGGCGAGTTGTCATTGAACCAAGCCATGTAACTTCTGGCATGTATTTGTTTCATATTTTTGATGCTGTAGAAAGAAAACAAAATTCAAAAGCAGGAATTAATTTCTTCTGCTAAAATTTTTCTTTTTTCTTTTTTTTTTTCCTTTAATGGGACCCTCCTTACATATTGCTAACATGTTTTTCCTGTTCACACTGAGAACCAGAGCAGTACGGCAACTAATAGCTACATGTGTAAAATGCATATTTCCCAAGATTACATATACAAGAAGAAAGCTTTGGTGTATTCAGTTATAATTTTTTTAGATATAAATTTGCTGTTCGAAGTGTGAATGCAAGTATTTTTCTCTTTTTCATGTGCATTTAATTGTGATGACTTGGCAAACATGGGTCACATCCATCAGTCTAGACAGATTTTTAAAAGATAAAAATTACACACACATTACTTTATATGCTTCTCATACTTGAGCTGCAATACTGGTGAAGAACATCTGTGTTACAGCTGGTGCTTACAGCTGCAGAGAAGGACACTACTCCAACTCACAGGAAATCAAGTATAGTAAAGATAGATTCATTTTCTGGATTGTCCACTAATTTCATAGATACTTACAACTAAATTAGTTTCCTAGTTGGTTTTCTGACATACTAATATTTTTTTTTCCTTCTTGCAGTCGCTGCAGTATCTCACTAAGGCACATAAATGTGAAATTCAATCAAGTGATTGGGAGAAAGATATTGCTTCTTTTAAGGAAGTGGTGAAAGGAGCCATAGAGATTGCACATGGTATGTTCTACCTGAAAAGAACTTTTATTTTTCATGAAGAGCGTAACAAATATTTATTAAGCTTAGTGGCAAAATAATATTCTACTTTACCTATTGTATTTATTCATACTACTAGGAGTCCTGTAACAGAGTATCATCCTGTTACTGCATACAAAAATATACTTGGAATGAGGCAGAAATTGTGTAGGGTGAGTCAGTAAATGTGTGACTGGTAAACATGGAACCAATTAATTTCATGACCTAGCAACTTCGTAATGCAAGTGAAAATGCATCTGCAGTTCATCTCAGTCCTGAGATCATCACATACATTGATTGAGTGTGCCAGTCAGGAAATGAATGAAACTTAATAAGATTATTCCCTGTTCTGTGATATTTATGTTTAAGAGGAATACAGATACCTGTTGACTTTGGAGTTATCTTCTCAAAATTACTTGGCTTTGTTTTTTCTTTGTGTTTCTTTTTGGGGATATTACATTTGAAATTGTGGAGGTTATCAAGATCTTTAATTAAATGGGTTTTGTTCAAAGATTATTGCTAGAGTGGTAATGCTTTTTTTTGGGGGTCCTTCTGTTTTTGGATTCTAGTGGCTATAAAATGCAGCAAGAACAAATCTAATCATCAGGAAGCTTTGCAGATACTTTCTTCAGCTCGGCTCAACTTACGTGGCTTGTCATGCAAGGCAAAGGTAGGAATGTTTGAAAGGTAGGAATTTTTGTTTGAAAGCTAGGAGTCTTTGTTCTGTTGCCAGAATTTCTCTGTTTTGAATCAATTATAGATCAAATAATACCTGCCTGTCTCAGTGCATCATCAGGTGGATATTCATATCTATGCTGTTAAGGATTCCAGTTTTAACTAAACTTTTATTTCCCTTCTTCCTGCTAGACTTTGATTGCAATACTAGTCTAAGGCAGCATCGACGTTTTGGAGTAAGGTAGAATTTTACTTAAAATGTTGGGCAAACAGATTTAAATGTTTGAAAGCAGTCAGTCATTTCAAAGACCTGTTTTTAATGTGAGTAGTCATGGAAGAAACTGGGCAGTCTCAGAAAGAGTGGATCTAAACATGCAGAAAGGACCAAAATGTGTCAGGATTGCTTTGCATCACTTGGAGTGTTTTCAAAAGAGTTATTTATTAAAAGGCAGAACTAATTTTTAATCTGGTTTTTTTTAGTGGATAACCTACCAATTCAGATATTAATTACTTGAAAAAGTCATCATATTTGAATGAAACGTTTTCTCTTAAAATATACATCTTGTCTTAAAGAGGGATTCTTCCTGCCTGGGAAGGGGTGTTAGCAATTGTGAATCACAGAGCTTAAGTTTTATAATGTGTGCTTGTGTTACAAAGTGTTGATTCATCATCAGGGTGCTAAACTTGGCTCACTTAAGTCCTTTAATTGTAAGGATAAAAGCCTAGGAAAGTTGCATAAGCAAAAACAAGCTGGGTCTGTAGCTCTGGTTTTAGATACAGGCATAGGAAAGACTTTGGAATGTGTTGAAAAAAGGGACAATATATGTTTTGCTGTTACTCACAAAATATGATTGTGTTTTTTTGAAAAAGGTGCATAGACTGAGTATTGCTGTAGAGAAAGCACTAAATGACATAAATTATATGAATACAAGTACAGGTAGTTTATATTATGAAAGATCATGCAATATCTGAAAAATTAGGAATGCATGAATCTAGTAAACTATATTTTCATTCCAAAGGTATTAATTAAATGAGCATCTATATTATTGGCAGCTAATGGTTTTATGGTACTTTTGAGAAGACTATCATATTAGAAATGAAGCATTTTATGTGAACTCCCTGGTTTTGCATCCCTTCCAAGATGCCACCTTATTTTTAATTTGAAGTCATATTGAATTTTTAAAGTGTATTGTTGTTTAAAAACTGAGGCATCTTCTGTCAGATCCTCTGCACAAACAGTTTAGCACTTTTTATGCCCGTCCAAGCTTGACTGCATCTCCTTTTGCTGCCCTGTGGGTCAATATTAGTGGGGGATTTTTTTTTTTCATAATTTCAACTGATAAAAGCACTTTAAAAATGGGCTAAAAGCAGACTCACTAGTTAAAATTTCAGAAGAAATAAAAGATAAGTGAAAATGACTTTTAAAAGATAAAATTCCAAAATTTTATAGTCAGGACATGCAATTGGAACAACTAAGTAGAACAGGTGAAACAATGTCACTGCTTCTGGGATCTCCATCTCTTGATGTTTGAGCTCCTGTGTTGTGCCAGACTCACTAAGCACCCACAATCTGCTGAAGGCTGCAGCTCAGAGATGTGCTGCTGCTGGGCTCTTTTCTGTACAGAACCCGGTGGGCAGTCACATGCTACGGCAAATAGCACAGTGGGCTCCCTTCTGGTCCTTGCCCCAATGCATCATCCAGATCTGACAGATGGGGTCTGAAAAAGAGAAATGTTCTGGAGATGCATTGTAAATGCATGAAATATGAGCACTGTTTTGGGGAAACATGGGGCACAAAGCCCAAGGAATGATGGTGCTTGAAACTTCCCCATGCTGTCTCTAGTTGAATAGATTTCTCTAACTGTGTGTGGAGAGGGAAAAAAAAAAAAAAAGAGCAAATAATTATATCATCCTGATTTATTTAGCTGTCTTACCAGAAAGAACCAAACGTTTCTGTCACTCTCCCACTGTGAGGTTTTTGGGCTGAAAGTCAGAGAAGTTTCTGTACTTGTGGCATGAACATGTTCCTATTTTTGTTTAAGATGTTCTTTATTTCAGTGACAACATTGTTTTGAGGCACACTGAATACCTTGGTTCAAGCCTTTTAAGTACATTTTTGTTTATATACATATCTGTATTGTCCCATTTTGTTTTATGATATAACGATGTACAGATGTACTCCAGAGCAACTTTTGTTTTCTCGGTTTGTTTTTGTCTCTAAATGTAGGCTTTGTGTTTGTGTCAAATGAAGTGTGACTCACTCTCCCATTACATAATGAAGGGAAAACATATGTTTGGGTGTCCCCCCTTCTCCATGTTTCTGTGTAGCAGTACCTCACACAGCCTCAATATTAAATAGATGAAGATTATGATTGCTCACGAGTTAGTTGCTTTTTTTTGTTTGTTTTTGGTAATGTCTTAAGGTCTTTAAGAACAATCTATTTCCATTACTCTGTAGTGTTTTGTTTTCTCTGGTATAACCTAATTACACACAGGTGAATGCCTCCACCCATGCATGTCTTGACATCAAATGTTATAAAATATTTATTTGAGGTTTTGGAGAATATGAAGCAACAGAATATGACACTGGGGAAAATGGTCATTAAAATTCACAACTGATTTATCAGCAGGTGGACTTAAAAACTGCGGTGACAGAATATGAGATGCTCTTCTAATTTGAGTTTCATGAAGAAGCTCTTTACTTTCAATGGAATCGGGAGTCAGCTTAGGCAGTCAGGTCAGAGCAGAAACCCCATGTCCACAGGAGGATTTGACCCTTTTGGCACAATATCATGTGTGTGGCACAGATTTCAAGTCTCTATGCAGGATATGTGTCTGTATGTGTGTGTGCATAACTTCTGTTTATTAGCCACAAAATGGCCTTTTCTTAGAGAGAGATAACATTATAGTTTACAAACATATGAAAAGCTGTATAGAGATCATGAGCTTCCTGTATTTTGTCTTGATCCTGAAACAGAGAAACTGTATGTATCTTTTAAAGGTATTTATTTATAAAGTACTTACAAATATTTCTTTTTGTTGTGCAGCAACTTTTCATAGATGTAACAAGTAATGAGGTTCACAGTGAGATAGCTGATGAGGTGACAGCTATGGACAACATGATTGCTGAACTTCAGGAGCTGAGCAACCAGCTGAGAGACCAGTGCTGACATATGGACCAGATTTCGGGACCAGATGACAATAATGACATGTTTCTTTTGCCACCACTTTTGCTGATGAAATGGTAACAATTCTCAGGCAACAACACTCTCAATAAACACTTTTCTGTACAGTGCTGTTCTTGTGGTCAGCTTTCTTCAGCATTCAGGCTGCCTTTTAAGATTCTTTCTTACCTGTCTTACAAAGTTGCATGTTTTGGTTCTTCAGCCCCAGATTTTCTGGAAGAGATGTTTGTAAAGTGATTATGGAGGATTAGTTCTGCCTGCTTGCATCCACCTTAGTGCTGGGATGCTGGAGGATGCCCCACCCAGGTGGGGGAGCAGGGGATGTGCTGTTCTGGAGAAGATGAAGAAGCAGGCAGCAGAGGTGGGAGCTGAGCCCAGCCTATTTCCCCTTTTAACTCAGTGTTAATTGCTTACAGGGTGGGAGTGAGGTCCTGAGAGCAAGAATTTAGTGGTTTTTGTTCTTCGGGTATTACAGTTAAAATAGAAGGCTGTTTGATGCATTAGGACTTGCAAACAGTTATGACTTTAATCAGTATTGGTTTATTCAATATACATAACTTGTGTCCCGTGGGCAATAGACTGGTACTTCATTTGGGCCTTTAGTAGGCAAGGGGATTTCCCTCACTGAGGCAGCAATAAAGCTGCAGTCTAATTTAAAATACTTACATCTGACTAGAGCAGGTGAGTTATTTTCATCTAGACTATTTTGCATGGTTTTCTTTTTCAGCATCTTTGCTACCGCTCTTCTTAAAATAAGATTTTTTTCAGGGATTTCCAAAAACCTGTGTGAAATAATTCCCTCGCTTATATGGTTTTGGCTTGCTCTTCCCTATGAGAATGATGTGGTTATCTGTATTCTGGGTTTGTACAGTCTGTGGTGTGATCTGTTGCTGAATGGTAAGCATTTTCTCTCTGAAGAGAAAGCCTGAAGGTACAAGTAGATCAAACAAGTGTGTGGATTTGAAGCAGCAGTACATGCACATTATTTTGGTGCATGAAGCGGTAAACCACCTTGACACCTTTGTAAAGCTGCATTTCTTTGTAAAGCTTCTTGGAATGGAGAATAAATTGTTTGGTGACAGTATTTAAACATGAGGTTCCCACAGAAATTGCCATCTTAGCGATAGGTTTACCTGCTAGTGAAGCTGGCTCCAAAACACCTCTTTGCTGAAATTGCCCAGAAAGAGAGGAGACATTAAAGTTTTTTCAGAGGGAATTTGCTTTATCTGCTCCCATTTTGCTCATACATGTAATGGAGTCCACCTGACTGAAAAAAAAAAGGCTGAGAGCTTTGTGACAGACTAGCACCACTACCATCTCTTTGATGTGATACTATGTTTTGATATGACTTAACCTTATTCACTAAGGACAAGAAAATATCTTTAACACTATTATTTTGTTCCCAGCACTAAGTTTTATTAGGAAGAAAGGGTTTAGGTGTGGAATAGTTCAGTGGCAGAAAAATCTTCAATTTTTGTAGTAATCTTACAGTAAATTTTAAACCAGAATTATATCCCATGATGAGCTTGAAAACATGAGATTTGAATTCTGTTGTCTTGATTTAAAAGACAGTAATTCTGTTGAGTCTACCTGAGACATATTCATAGCTGCAGTTTGGCAGTGCAGAACATGAAGCCAGATTCATGTTTGTGTAATGGTTTCTGCTTAGCTTTTAGAAAAGATAGATGGGAAGTTAAGTTTTCTAATATTCATGTGGAATATTAAAAAAGTCTGTGAAAAAGCCTTTAAGTCCTTTTCCCTTTGATTTTGTTCTTTTGAAAATTCTTTTTGTTTCTTTGCCTAAGGTGGTCAAGTGAAAAAGTCATTCTGCTCTTTCAGTGTTTCTTCTTTACAGTGCTTCATATGTTTTCTCAGCACAGATCTTTTCCTCATTTGAGCCTCCCTGTTTTAGCAGATGCATGGAATGTAAGCAGCTTCGTCTTTCACCTAATACAGGGAAAGCCTAGTGTCCACAGACAGGGTGTTCCTGAAGAGTGGGATAACTAGTGTTATGGCAGCACATCAGTTTTCCTGTTATAATTAGTGTAAGAGAGGGGAGATGTCTGCAGAGACTTATAAATACACAACTTAAATACGTGCAGACAATATACATGGTGTGGAAGATGGCAAGGCAGGAGCTGACACATCATGAAGGTGTCTGCCTTTTCAGAGCAGGTAATGATGCCAGAAGACCTCAGCCACTTTATCCATGAGGCTGAACACCTGATGTAAACCTCTCTACCAGATATGTACTTGCTACCTCTTTTTTTGTATTGGTGGTGTTTTCATCTTCCTCAGGTACAAGGTGAGCCCATACTGTTTCTTTGGAGATCATGACAGGCCTTTTAAAACTTCCCAGACACAAAAACCATGTCAGTTTTGTATGGTACTGATTTTCTGTGTTCATGCCAGCAGTATTTGGTGCAGAATAGTTTTAGGAGACCATTTGTCATGAAGACAATATTTCTATAAAAGCTCTGGCTGTCAAAAAAACCTGGCTGGTATTGAAAAAGAATAATTTCCTAAACAAACTTCAGACTTTTCAGATCTCAATCTTATGGGGAGTGTCTGTCCTCTTACTTGGATCATTCTCATGACAACTGCAGAATCCTCGACAGTTTAGCAAAACTGGACAGTCCTTTCCTAATACAGTTGTCACATCTGCAAATACCTCTGTAACACCTCTGTTATTTTCAAGAGCTCTATGTACAGCACATGCTACCGATTAATAAATCAGTGTAGCATAGACTGGATTAGGCAATATGTTGCAGGAATGGTTTACAGTTCACAGTAGAACTTCAGGTACTTTCTGGGTTTTTTTGTCTTTTGACTTTAGAAGTGTTGGGGTTTCCCCTTTTGACATCTGTCTGCCATTAGAATTAATTTGGTGTGACATGGAGGTAAAACAGATGAGTCTAGAATTTTTCAACTTCTACCAACCCAGACAGGGAAAGCAACTGTCTCAGAATTTTGAAGATGCGTATAAAGCCAGGAAGTATGATGTATGAAAAAGAATTAATTTCCGTGGCCTAAAAGGGTGTGTTATTATGTCTTTGACCTCATATGGTTCAACCTATGATGTATTTTCAGCCCCCGGTGGTTAGAACCCAGGGAAGATCTTCTGATTCACCCAGAGGGACATGTTGGGCTGGGTGTGGTATTAAAAGGCTTTTTGGAGTTGGGACATTACTCATGAGCTGAAGTGAATGTTCTTAGGGCTGGTGGGGCCACACTGACTCAGGCAGGTCATCCCAAGTACGGGCCAGTAAATGTGTTCCATGTCACATTGTCCTTGGTGTTCCTTCCACCGCACTGACCGGTACATTCGCAAAGGCAGGCAGCTCTCATCCCATCGTTCATACAAAGCTCTGTATTAAAACTAACTTTGGAAAGAAATAAAGCTTTGAATAATTTTTCAGTTCTAAAAATGGTGCGTGGTTTATATCAAATACAGAGGACACATTTGCAAGTTCAGCTTTCGGATGTGTACGTACATTGGTTAAAACTACGCCTCTTCTTTTCAAAATAAATTAGACAAAAAAACCCCCAGGTATTAATTTTATTCTGCTTTAGAGAAGCTGTAAAGTCTCTGAAATTATTTTGACTTAGCTCTTCTGTTCAGTATTTCTGCCTCAGTATCAGTGACTGACAGTACAGATGGACGTAAAGTATTTCTGGAGATAAAAGGAAGCTAAACAAACTCATGCTATTTCCAGAGGAATACAAATTAAAATAATATACAAGTACCTAATTTTTTCTTCATCTGCATTCATGCAGAGCTCTGTACCAGAAGTACAAAATAGGGAAAAGGTAACAGCTGATAGGGTACAACTTGGGTTCTCTGAACTTAAAAATAAACTGGAATTTGACAGGAAATATCTTACTCTAAAAAAGAAAAAATTGCCATCAACTGTATGGAGTTGTTTTCAGTGTGATTACTCAAACCAAGTGCTTTGTGTTTCAAAAATTATTTCAAGAAATTAATTATTTTTGTTTATATTCTGTCTATATATTTGTAAGTACATATTTATACATGTATAAACATGCACATATACATGTATATGGAATCTTGTGTCTGTCACAGAAACCGTTGTTAATTCTGAAGGTGTAAGAGGTACAATAACAAAAAAAGTTCATTTCATGAAAGCTATATGCATTTCAGAGTTAAACTGAAAATCAGACCAGATGCAGGAAAGTCATTCCTGTACATTTACATTATGTGTTTCAGGCATAAGACTGGCAAATAAGGTGAATTTCACAAGTGAATGGCAATAAAATATTTACTTTTATACAAAACCCATTTTAATACTGCAGTAGGGAAAGGTTTTGCAGCATTCAGGAGTACTTAAAAATAGATAGGTTTCAATCAACCCGTAGCTTATTCAGGCATGTGCTCAAATATAGTAGCTGCATTCATTAGACAAACATTTCTACTAATCCTTCAGCCACACTAATAAAAGAGTTATCCTTTATGGCCTGAGTGTAGTAGCACAGGGTTCTCTTTTTAAGTGTTAACATCCTTCAAAGACCAAGGTCTAACCATTATTAGTGACAGTATTTGGTTTTCAGCAAATGAGTTGAAAATTGGTAACTCTTAATAGCATGTTGTTAGAATTCCTTACTGAAAATGGAGGCAGCCTTACTTTTGGGAGCAGCTTATATACTGTAGCTGAAGTGGATTGGTTTCTGCTCTTTAAACAAAGAAAGCCATCAGAGAGCGGCAGCTGTCTTGTTGGGCATTTTGGTTTGGTTTGTTTTACTATTTTTATAGCATTTGTCCTTTCACTTGCACTTTTGCACTTTTCACTTTCTTTTGCACTTTTGATTTCATTATTAAAGCAAGAAAAGTAAGTTTGTGGATGCAGGCTCTCTTCACTGAACAAGACAAGGATGCCAAATCAAGTAATCGCTGCTCTTCTCTGCTGGGTTAGATGAAAGACCTATTACAAATTTAATCCACTAATACTGATATAAACCTAAAATGGGCGTCTGCAACAACAGAGTGGTTTAGGATTAAAAATCTGTGTTAAATAACTCTGCTTTCTTTATAGAACTGTTTTCCAAGTTAACCTAAGTATGAATGTCCATTTTTCTGTTTCCAGTTTACTCTGACCTGAATGTTTTCTCAGAACACAACAAGAACCTTTTAATCACCAGTGATGTCATATGTCCCTTCTCAATTTTTTTTCCTATTTATTTTAAACCTCAGTGACCTGTGAGTCAACTACAAGAGTTCTTGGCCAAAAATGAGTGTAACAAACCAGGCAAAGAAATACCAGCCAAGAGCCATGCAATGAAAAACTGGGATTAACAGCATGAAGATCTTCAAAACTGCAAGTTAGCCTATTAATGACATCACTGCTGAAGTGAAGCAGCTACATTTTTAAACTTGCTTTTAGAAGTTAACCTCTACAATTCAGTTCTTTTCCACTGTCCTCTCCAAATGAGCATCATATTCTTTCTATGTTAAGTGAAATCATTCCATCCGCTTCCAAGGATTTTTCCTGCTTAGTTTTCAGTTTCTGCTCACTGGAATGGTGATCCTACAAGCACAGAAACTACCTTTGTGTTTCTTTCTCCACCCTCTCTAGCATAGATTTGACTTGCCCATCTTTGTGATCTCTCAGCCCTCTGCCAGTTTTGTGACCTTTGGTCCCTGGAAAAGTGCCCCTAATTTTTATAGTTCTTTGTGTGCTTCTGCCTCACAGCAATTTCATTTTGTCCCTTTCCAGCAGTACTATCCCACCATCCCCTCCTTGTAATCTCTCTTCCCTGCTTCTTTAAGTTTTGACTATGAGGTCTTGATAGGAAAGATGCTAGCAAGGACCTTGAGATTGCAATTAGTGTCGAGAGTAGCTGGCAACAGCATGAAAAATTGAATTTGTAGTGAGATGGGAGTTATTTGAAGGAGTGGGAAAAGGGCATTTCCCCTCTGTCTTGGCTGAGCCCCTTGGGGATGAGACAGAGGGCAAGGACCTTTCTGTTAAGGGGAGTAAAGAGCACCATGAGTGTTTGCCAGAAAACTCAGACTGTGAAGGAAGAACAGCAGCCCAGAGATGGTGATGATCATCCCCGTGGAACTGCTGAAACAAGGAAAAAAAGATTAGCACTCTTCATCAGACAGGAAGGCACAAGTCTTTCCTTAGCAAAAGTTGGAGCAGTAAATAGGCAGACCATGCATTGCCAGAGGGAGATGGCAGACCCACCAGAAGTAACAGATGCAGCTGGAGAGAAAAGTAAGTCACGGTTTGGCAACAGCCCAAAGTTGAAAGAACCAACTTTCAGGCACAAACACCAGCGTACTGCAGGACTTGTAACAGCCCATGTGGTCTGAGGGATTGTCTGTCTGGGAATGCTCCAGAGGTACCTGCAATTTTTTTACTTGTTTTATTTGTAGCACTCCATCTTCCATGGTTCAGGTTTTGCTATTGGCAATGCTATCGCCTCCTGTTTATAGAGATTTTTAATTTGACTGTAAATTCTATGCAGTCCTAAAGCCAGGCATAGTGAACACAGCATCAATCAGTCTGCATATTCTGTTTGCAAGTGAAAAACAGGCAAGTAGTTCCTAAGCTTGGCAAGCTACTGAAATCAGATGATTTTTTGTAATCTTAACTTACTGTCATGCTAAGCAGAGGGGTTATTTTTTGTAGCTGAAGTATATCTTGCATTTGGTCTGTACTTCACAAGGGCTTTTACTGCTGTAGTAATCTCTAAGAAAGCTGGTGAGCAAAGCCAGTTGTAAAGAATCAATGTAGGTTAACTTACATAGTTTCAAATAGAACTTTAAATTGAGTCCTGTGGAATTTATAAATTAATGGAGGAAGGAGAAAAAAGTAACTGGCCTGTGGAAACAATGTGAGAAGCGAAGTCCATAAAATGAAATGATGGAGTGATAGTACTGAGGACACACAGTGTTGTGACACCGTTCAGAGGTGGCACAGGTGGTGAGATACTGCTGCCTGCATGTGCTGTTTCACTCCAGAAAGAATGATCAAATGTAATTCAGATTCTGCTATGTTCCTAATCAGAACTATAGCAAACTCTGGCAAGCTCTTAATCAAGAGGATTGGCACTGAGGTAACTAGGATTTTTCCAAGTTTCCTGAACATCTTGGACAAAGATTCAATCTCCTGAGGTTGAGCCTTTGCTTATCCTGTTTCCTCAGTATCGTGGGTCTGTTATACTCTTGAGTGCCTCATGCTCTTGGACAAAACCAAGAGTTTTCTGCTTTGATTGGGTTACTGCAACTATCTAATTTACTGCAGGTATTGCAGACCACTCTTTGAACACAGAAGTACACACGTTTCTTATTTGTTAGTGGTCCTCCCTCCACCTCGAGGCAGAGTAAAGCAATCTGGAATGTTCTGCTTCCCAAGGTGACACATCTGGAACTGTGGGGTTTTTTTTTCCTAGTTTATCATTCGTGCATGTGAATGCTCCCACCTGCTACTGCAGTGTTTGAGTGCCTGCTGCATAATATCACTGACTATAACCAAGTCTCTTGTGGATATCATGGGAGCTTTTGATTTATGCTCTTTCAAGCATTCTGCCTGAGGCTAAATTTTAGAGTTTCTGGTTAAGGTTTTATTATTTCCATGAGGTAAATTTAACTGAATGAAAAAGTTACCAGTTTTGTGAATGCTGTGGTGGGGTGATTTGTTTGTTGGTTTGGTTTCTAAAAGGAAAGTTTTGCAATTTTTTTGTCTAAAAGTAGTTGAACCCTTTGTTGTTTTGCTGGAAATGCCTTTAGCTGAGTGATCATTTTGATGCTACGCGGGGAAGCTTGGGGAGCTGAGCCAAGGAACTTTGGAAGGTATTTAGATCTTTCTGGACATTTTCTCATACATTCATGCTAGAACTTATTTTGCACATTGCAAATGATTTTTGTTTTTCATACAAGTCTACTTCTTGTGAAAGTATTGGGAAAGCAGTGAAGGTAGCTTACTGTGACAACAGTGAACACAACTGGGATACGTTGTCACATCCTGCCTGCGCGTGTTTTGGATGTAGTGCAGATATGCTCACCTTCCAAGTCATAAATCCAAAGGAAAACCTGATATCCTCCTTTATGCTGCTGCTTGCTGTAATGATATTTCTACAACAAGTTTCTGTATCAGTGAAAACAAATGGGGTTTGTATTATGGGATGGCAAGGTAGTATCTGTGCAGACAAGCAATTGCATTTGAGTTGTTTCAAACATTCATGCCTTGATTTATTGTCACTGAAATTTAATCTAGGGTGTTTTGGTTTTTTTCTTTGGACTTTCTCTGTGAGAGTTCTAGTGAAAATATTGCATCACCACTTCAGGAATGGAGCAGCAGTGTTATTTTGATCTGTCAAATGCAGAGGCCATGAACTTCCCCTGAGAAACTCGGTGAAACAGCCTTTCTACTCACTTCAGGATTTATACTGTAAAGAATGCTTCCTAAAACTGAGGCCTCACAGTTTAAAACAGTAGCTCTCACAACTTGTTCTGCATGTGAGCCCGATTTGTTTGCATATTCTTGTTGGATGCAGTGGAGAAAAGTTACTTCTGTGTTTGTGTAGATTTATTAGGACAAACCTCAGCAGTACAGTAAGAACAGCATCCTTAAAAAAGTAATGACTCTTCAAACTTTTTTAAACATAGTCTTGTCAGACCTTAAACGTGCCTTTCTGCAAGTTTAAATGTGTTAAGGCTTTGTGAGTATTTCAAAACCTGTTTGGAAAAATAATTAAAAATAAAAAGTAGAGATTTAAGAGGAAAATATCTGAAATAATACTAGACATTTTAACATATAAAATCTCCACAGCAGTCATGTGTCTATTTGACAGAAGCTTAAAAATAACATTGGCTGTAATGCTTGGCAAAATTGTGTGTGTGCGAGGGCATGTATGTGCGCGGGTTTGTGCCTTTTAAAGGCAAACAATGCTAATGTGTCTTTACAAATTACTGTCCTGTTTGCACTTGATACCATCAGTGATCTCAGAACAACTCTGGAGATGGTATTTAATTGTGGCAGAATGAGGGCATGGGTATAAAATTGTTTTATAAGTCTCACTCGTAAATATTGACTGTAGTGCAGCCCATGGGGTGGGAGGGCTTAGGAAATGGGGGCTGGAATATCTCAGGACTCAGCTCTGTGACTGGGGTTGGAAGGGATGATGTAGCAATGCTCTCATTAAGAATCCCAGTTAAGAGAGATTTGAATTATTCTTCTGATTTTTCTCATTTACAAACAAAATCTAGATAAGAATATGCACGCACTCTCCTTGTCCCTATTTGCTTTTTTTGCCTCTAAGCCACAGTAGCAGTAAAATCTCCATGGGCTGTTGTCAGAACCATGCAAGGAACAAGATGCCCACCTTTCCAGGCATCAGTCTTTTCCTTTGCCTTCCAGCATTTGATGCCCAAGAAAGGCATCAAGCTATAAGTGTGTGTTGTTGACAGCAGGGGACATGCAGAGCCATTCTTGCTTTTCTTTGCTCTTTTTTTACTTGTGGCTTTTGCCACCAAATTCTTCTTTCTAAGGACCCATAAGAGACAGATAATGGCCTCCCAGTTTCCTATTTATGTTTCCTTCTCTTCCCTGGACTTTCAGAGGGGCCTTATATGAAGGAATAACAGCTTTATCTGCAGTCACATGAAGGGAATCTTTACACCCTGCTCCCTCCAGCATCATGGGAACATCCTCTGAGTAGTTCAAGTTTTGCAGCTGCCAGTTCTGTTGCTTCTTCCTTGCCTTCAGTCACCACCTCACACATTAGCCTTCCCTGCTGCAACTCATTAACAGCTGTCTCGTTTTCAGGATGCTCTTTGAGAGGCTGTGTACCTCCCCAGAACCCTCCTTTCTCCCACAGCACGGCTTTTCTGGAATCAGGCTCTCTCCAGGTCCCAGTGCTCCAGCGTAGTCCCTTAAGAGGAACCCAGAGGTTTCACAGGTAGGATTTGGACAGAAAGTCCCTGGCAGACTTGACCATTCCCTGGTGACCCTTGAGTCAGCAAAGGTAATGCAGATGGTTCAAGGAAGAGAATGGGAGTGCAGAGACTTCTGATCCTTTCTCTTGGCTTCTCTCAAATGAAAGGGAGATTGGAATTGGGTTTTCTCTTTGAAGTGTGAAGTGCCTCTGTGCCTTAAAGGATACTCAAGTAATGTGAGGGGGGAAAAAAAAGGCAAATATTTTCTTACGCACTCATAAAATCTTAGAAATGGAAAAATACAGCCATTGTTTAGTCACTGAGGTTCAGGCAGCAAGCTGAGATCTCAGTCATGGCTGGGATCCCCCAGGGATGGGCACTGCACACATCCCAAGCAGTCCCTGTTGCAAGAGCTGGGAATTACAGTAGCGTCTGATAGGATGTCAGCCTGCTCCATGATGGCATGGCAGAGCTCATGTCCACACAGAGAAACACTTCTCTCTCCCAAACAACATGGGACTCAACTGCCTATTGGGAATGGTCCATGGCCCATCTTAATGTCCAAACTTGAACTGTGCCCACATAATGCTTGGAAAAGAGTTAGCTGGCTTCAGCTAAAACCATGCCAGAGGCCATTCAACCAATTCAGCTGGGTGGGTCACTGGAGTGGGTCTGTGCTCAGATGCTGTTAGTTTGACCAGTCTAGACATAGCTGAAGAATACACTTCCTACTCCAGGAAAACCACAGCCCAAGGATTGCCAAATAGGCAGAGGAATAAGAACGTCGGTCTCTAGTACATTCATTTTGTGCACAAATTACTGTGAACTCCTGTGAGCAGCTGGAGGAGATGTGAGGTAAGGCCTTGTAAAAAGCAAAGGGCTTTGCAGGTGACCTCAGAGCCATTGGTTTTAGATGTAGTTATACATATGGAAGATGTCCCAGAAGTGACCTTGGGGAGCTGACAAAGAGAAGCTTGTTGCCCTGACAGAAAAATAAGCCACAGATGGAAGAAGTAGTAGATAACAGCAGTCTTGACAAGAAAACATAAAAGAGGACAAGACTGAATTAAGCCAGACTTGAAGGTTTTAGTCTTCAAATGACTGATAAGGGAGAATAATTAAACAGGAAAGGGTAAATAGATGGGAACCATAAAATAATCAAACTTGCTAGTGAGCAGTAACCACTAAAATTAACTACTTTCTTCTGCCCCCGAAGAAGGATTTTAATCTTCTGCATTCATTTAGTCAGCTCCTATCTCTACCTTAATGTTATTTTTATATATTACACTTTTCTGAGAATATAGCAGATGGTGAATATAGCAGATGTAACTTCTATATACAAAGAACATGCATATATATGCAGCTGCACAGAACATATATTAATGGCTCAAATATCTTTAGAGAAATATAACTGTAAAAGGGTTTAATTTGTAGGAAGAAATAGAAATCCAAAATTCATACATGCCTGCAGTCCCCCATGTGCTATATTCCAGCTACAGCTGACAGCACTGATGGTACAGCCAGGCCATAGCTGCCTGCTTTGTAAAGAACCTGTAAATTTAACAGCAGATGGACCCATCCTATGGCTGACTGGCAAGGGAAGGTGTAGCTGTTGTTTTCTGTAACCCAATTTTATGTGGCTCTGGTCATGGAGCACAACCTTGTGATGGGCACGCTGCCACCATTTCTGTCACTCTGTCCACATCCCTACACAGAAAGGAAGAGATACATAAAATTTGACCCTCTGAAATATTTCCCTGTCTCCCCCTTGACACTGGCATAGTACTGACTGAGCTATATGAAGGGTGTTGGAAATAAATCCCAGACCTTACTCTTAGCTGCATCTAGTGGGGCACTTTCAACACCATTTGGAAGATTTCATTTTAACTGACCTTCAGGCATGACTTATTTTTGTGCTCTGAGTATTTTTAAGATGGGCCCAGAGGAACTAACTCCTAAATAACTCACTGATGAGAGTGGAGGAGGACACATGGTGTTGCCGTTTCCAATAGCTTTGAAGGGTCTGGAAAGTCCCTGTGTGGAGTTTTCAGCTTGGGAGAGAATTTTCTAAATGTAGAAAGCCTGAGCCATGAAGTAGTCTTTGTTGCCAAAAGACTGAATGAGAAAAAGAGATTGGTTTTTGGCATGTCAAACCTTCCCAGTCCAACTTCGTGCAGCTGATGGCACCCAGCAAGGGTCACTGGAACTCAGGTGTGGTGCACTCTGGCTTCCAGCGCTACAGGGAGTTTGTGTGTGTTGTTTGTGGTCGTGCACTGGGGGTGAGTGCCTGTATGGGAAAATAGAAAACAGTCAACTTCCCACTTTAGGTATGGTGATACTTGCAAATAAACTGGAGTGTAGGCTCCACGGTAGGCTGGGGCAGGTTTTTTGGTGGCACCAGGGTCCCTCCATCTCAGCTCCAAAGTGGCAGCTCCAGGCTGGAAGTGTGACCGTGCAGGTGCTTCTCTGCCAAGGCTGTGTGTGCCACAGGTCACCTGCCCTGGATCTCTGCTCAGCCGGAACAGTCAGGCTGGGGAAGCTGCTCTTCGCCTCTTCCCAGATGGTGTCTCTGGTGTTTCTGTGTGGTTGGCCATCCATGTCACACATAGAAAGGATGCAGAGTGCTAAATGTCTTCCGGCAGCCTGCTCCCAGTGGGATTATGCTTGAAGCAATTGCATAAGGGAGGACTACGAGACTGAATAGTCTGGATAGTCTCCAAATCTGACTAGTCTCAAGCTAGTAAGCAAAATAAATATACTCCAGAAGGCACCCTCTTGGCTTTTTTCTTTCTGGGGAGTAGGGAAAGGAGCTGAATCAGGGCTCTGTGATGCATGGGCAGGGTATTTAAGTGATGTTTCTCCTCTCGGGAGGACTGCAGGAGGTTAAGCTTTCTTGGAGAAAAAGCAGCAAAATAATAAAGACACAGACTGCTGGGTAAATTGCTAACTGGTGGTGGCTACAACCTAATTACTGTGTCTACATATCTAATTAGCTTTTTTCATCTTTTTTTCTGAAATTTTTTTGAGTAATCCCTGCTTTTACTTGTAAACAATAATTTTATAAGGTGTGAAATTCCTATATTGCTCTGTTTATCATGATTCCTGACCTTATGCCGCAGGGGAAGGGTGTAGTCAGCTTGGTATAAGCAATCCTGTGCCAGATGTGGGGTGGTTCATAATAAGAAATGTTATTTACAGAGATGGGAGGAGAGGGGGGAATCAGAGGATCAAGGTCCCAGATAGGCTGGAATGTGCAGGATCAGATATCTGCATTAGAGCACTTAGCGCCTTAATTTGTGTTTCGTGGGATGCCGGACTCTTGAGGATCATTTCTCTTTTCAATGAGTATGTGCCTACATATAGCTATTTCCATTCCAGTCAGAGCCCTTGTTTATGTCACTAACAGACCTCATCACATTCGACTGTGTTATTTTTACATAACAACTGAATCAGTGGAGGACCATGGAATATGCAGTGTACAGATTCTGAAATCAGCTTGGATGTATGCATCAACATGATATAAAAAACAGTGGAGGGACTTAGAGTAGTGATACTTAGGTGCCACAGAGTTTAGGTGGTGAGGGTTCTGGTGTTAGACAACAATTTAAAAACACAGAATCATTTAGATTGGGAAAGACCCTTAAGATCATCAAGTACAACCATGAATCCAGCACTGGCAAGTCCACCACTTAATCATGTCCCTAATAAATGCCCTGTCTGCACATCTATTAAAAATCTCCAGGGCTGGTGACTCAACCACTGAGTTACAGACCAAGATTGATTAGGGAACATATCAATGAAATTCACTGAAGGTACTAAAAAAAGGAAACAATGTAAAATAATTGCAAAATGGCTTGATGCATGATCTGTAAACACTGAAGAGAGGCATGTATATTTCATCTAAGAATCTGTAATTGTCTGGAATTCAAGAGACCCATGGTAAAATCCCCTATCTAAACATCTCCATTCAATGGAAAATTGCATTTAATTGAGGCAGTACCAGTCAGCTCTGCACAGGACATGGAAACTTTCTTGTGGGGCAGAGCATTCTGTGAGGCAGAGAATAGTTATGGCATGCCAAGCTGGAAGAAATAAGCAGGTATTTCTTTCATCAGAGAATGGCCATTGTCTTTCCACTATCAGTGTTTCTCATAGCTCATCTGGTGCTCCGTTACCTCCTGCATTCTGTTGCTGCTCCAGTCACTTAAAACCTGGGTGGAGAGAACTGAGAATTGGATATGAAGAAGTTGTGACAAGACATATAAAGCAGCTCTCATGGTAAGGGAATAAACTGGAAATGGTGGAGGTAGCAAACTGAATCAACTTCTAAGGTGCAAAGAGAAAGATTATGGGGATTCTACTTCAAAAAGGACAGGAGAATCAAAGAGGATTTAAAAGAGTAAAGAGAAAGACTTGATTTAAGTGAGACTTAAGAAGGGTAAGGAAAATATTAATCTACAGAAGTTTTAATCTGGCTACAGCCATGAAGTGTTCTCCTGTCAGCCTACTAACTGGGAACAGCATAGACAAGGGACTAAACTGAGGAACTTTTGATCCATATTTATGTGACTGCAGACCTGCACAGTCTATATTTTCTTTGTGAAGAAAAATAAAAAAATATAAGAAAGGGATGAAAAAATAAGAGGTGTGGTAAAATTAGTAAATCTTTCAAGCAATTGCTCCCCAGAGCAGTGGATGGATCTCTCACCATTTCATGTATGGGACTGCGGTCACATTTACCCTCTCTGTTTTCTGAGGCTTTTGAGTTGGAATCCAGTGAGGTGTATGGTGGTTGTCCA
Organism: Dicrurus megarhynchus; assembly: GCA_013399195.1. Lineage (NCBI taxonomy): Eukaryota > Metazoa > Chordata > Aves > Passeriformes > Dicruridae > Dicrurus > Dicrurus megarhynchus. The sequence goes on from VXAD01008065.1 coordinate 127,908, forward strand.
ATAGGTCTGAGGTGAGCTTGGGTTGTTTTTCTTCAAAGTCTGTAGCCTGCTTCCTGAAACAGACCTGAAAATAGTAAACCAGTATATATCCATACTAACAGACCACAAGGGAAGAAGGCTTCTGAGCCTTGCTTTTTCAGACTGGTGATACTGGAGAGCAGAAAAGATTCAATTCTTTGACCCTGGCCCAAGTCTCCAGGTTGTTTTTGTGAATGCTGGTGCAATCACAATAGCAGAAGATTTCCAGGATGTTGAGGGTATTTTGTGTGTATGTGTGAAATCCAGAATTTGAAGGAGAGATTATTACAGTTTTGTAACTTGCTTTAGTGTTTGAAGAGTGCCGATTATCAAGAATACAAAGGGAGTTTTGTGACTAAAGACCCTTCTCTCCCAAACAAAGTGAGAATTTCAAGAAGCAAAAAAAGTATACTCACAACACTTGATTAGAAATAAAATCGTTAAAGATTTTGTGTACCTCATTTGTGAGTTGAACAGCTATGAGAGATCAAAATAGACTTGCGGGTTTTTATCTGTGTTTTTGAAGTTTGCTCTCTGATAATTAATCTTGTTTCAGATGTTTTGGCATGCAAAACCACTGCTGAAAATTTAGGACACTATATTCTGCTAAAAAGAAAATTCTGAACAGCTTGATTCCCCCCCCCCCGCCGCCCATGTTCTGCTAAGATTTACATGTTAAAAATCAGGCATCATGTGTTGGCAAAGTAGGCAAGTAGCTTAAATTGCTCATGCTTTGTTTTTTCTCAGTAGATTTGTGTCATGGTTTGTTTGTGCAAATATTTGCTCAACTCTCGTGTGTTTCATAGGTCACCAGTTTGTCTTGCTACTGATGGCAGTGAGACTGCACATTTTGGTGAGTTAGGTATACAATTTTTAGCTTAATAAACAGAAGTACTTAGTGAAAAAGGAAAAAAAAACTAGACTTGCACATGCCTACAGTACAGTGCTTTTCTTCAGAAATCCAGGAATAGCCATTTTGTTAAACAAGTAATTTTGTGGCAGCAGAACTAAAGAAGCCCAGTTTCCTATAGTTTTTTGTCTCATGGGTGATTGACTTTCACTATCTAAGAGGATGTGAGCCCCAGGCAAAGCTTTTCCCATCAGTGGGGTGTTTATATAAGGGCTTTCTCCCATGAGGCTTCTCTCATATCTTGAACTCACAACTGCAAGTTTTCTCAGAGCCAGGACTCTGATAGCATCTCTACCCATCTGTCTATTTTCAGGAAAAAAAAAGAGGAATTTGGCTATCTTTCACAAGTCTACCAGTGTTAGAAGCTGGTTGGAAATATCATTAAGAAATTAGTGGAATGAATACACCGGTGAACACAAAATGAATGATCACATAGGCTCCAATTTTGTAGGAAATTCTACTGAAAATGACTTGGGCATAACAGAGTGCAGTACTGCAGTGACTATCAGAGATATTCTGTGTGCTTGAAAACCCTGGTTCAAAGTTTTTCCCATAAGAAAAAGCAGATTTGATGATTTTTTTCCAGGTGTTCAGTGTTATGTGCACAACAGCAGATGTGTAGTGTGCTCCCAAATTGGGCTTTTTGATGAGTCCATAGAGCTACCACCATCAGCTGTTGATTAACTATGCTCTTTAATTCAAATTTCATAGTTTTTCACTTCAGAACAGAAGATTTTCATTTCAGCCCTACTGCAAAAGCCTGTGCTGGCAAATGTTAAGTCTAATCTTTCAGTTTTCATGATTGCACACTCATTCATAATTGTGTAGGTAATTATCCAGTCAAATACAAAGTGTGCACTATTATTTTTTTAAGAACTATGTTCCTCAGTGCAGTCCACTGATACAACTTCTAGCACTTCATGTATATATTTGGATGGTAAAGGCAAAGTCATAAAGAGATAGTCCTAGTGAAGCCAGGATATAGCAATGCCTATATTAAAGTCAGTGAAGTAAAATTCTAGAGTGTATCCTTTGATGCTCTGCCTCAGTGATGCAATACAAATGTACATTTTAATGGTGCTTTTATAGTCCTTGAACTCTTGGCTATATTGAAATGCAGTTTTTCAATCTTGATGTTTTTGGAACGTGTTGAGATGTAATATGCATGTTTTTTATAGATCCCAGAGAGACCTCCCTCAAACTTTTCTTTTACCCACTCACAGAAAATCCTCCCTTGTTTGGGTGCTAGGGAGCCCTTGTGAATTAGTCACAGGCAGTGAGGTAAGAAGTGGAGTTTGAGCTAGTTGTCTATATTTTAATTAAATGAGAAACTCCGGATTCTCACTAGACAGATTCTTAGCTTTGGAATTTACTTCTTCTGCTAAGAGTCTGAACTGCCGGAAATTTCCTGACTTCTTTTAGATGACTTGTATTTTTGTGAGAGGGTCCCATGCAATTTTAAGAACTGCTGGCGAAATAAACTGCTCACAGTATCTAGGACTTTTTGGTCATCCATTTCCGGAGACTTTAGAGAGGTATTACTAGCACCATTTCACATATGGGGAACCTGAGGAACAGAGGATTGAAGTGACTTGCCCCAGACCACGGAGCAAGTAAGAACTGGAGTTACAGGCTTGTGCTTCTATGTTGTGCCACATCCATTCAGACACATCCTGCAGCCACCAGGAGAGGAGAAGACATGTCACATGCTAGCAGTGAATAGCAGACAGAAAATGGCAAACCTTCAGAAATGGCAAGCACTTCACCTGTGTGGTTCATAAAACAGAGCATCTGAAGAGTAGAAAGAGCTGGAGACTGGCACCTTACGAAATTCAGACAGCTTGCACCAGTGTGCTGGCAAGGAGAAGCTGGTGTGTCTGCCTGTACTAGGAGGAGGCATGCATGGCTGAGTCAATCTTGGTGTGATTTCTTCTCTCACTCAATGAAAAAATACTTTTGAGGGTACAGAATGTGGTTGTACTGTTTTCTTCAGTGCTCAGCTGTGATGGTGGCTCTCATGAGAGAATGAATTACCCTTCCTTTCCTTCTGTGCAGACACCTCATATTTTGTTAGATACTGTCTGGTCTCATATTTTACTAGATGAGCCATCTCGTCATCTTAATCATAACCTAAACAAGCTCATTTTGTCCATGTGTACCACAGCAGGAGCCTGGGCAGGACAGACCAAATTTTGAGCTTCTGCCATGGATTGTGCTGTCTTACCTGTGTAACCAGAGGTGGAGAAGTATTTGTGCTATTCTTCCTACCTCCAGTGCCTCAAATCACAGCTTTTCAGCAGCCAGGGGGTGAACATATCTGATAGTTTTCTTGCTTCTCTCACAGGCTTCCTCAGACAGAGAGGGAGGCAAGCAGCAGAATAACAGCTTTACATATTCTTCTGCAAAAGGGGAGGAATAGCAAGAAACTATAGTGGGGAATGATGAGAAACTCCAGACAGAGAAACTCAGTTCTGGTATATTTTTAAGTGATTCCTTTTTGCTTAGGGCATTCAAAATGCTGGTGGCACCCGTTATATAACATGGTCACAGCATAGGAACTGAAATGTGAACTCCAAACAAACAGTAGAGAAGGAGGAGATCTGTTTACATCTGTTTTAAAGGAGAGCACTGTAAACATAACACTGAAATCTTCCTGTGGAATTTTCTTAACAGCAGTGAAGGGTAAGTCTGTATAAGGAGCATTGCCCAACAACAGCTCCTACTTTAACATGTCCCCAAGTCCTAAAGCTGTGTACTATTGTTTTGTGCTGGTAAACCATCTTGTCTGTGTACTCTATTCTTTTTTTCCACTAACAACCCAAACTGTGGGCCATGGGAGATCAAGATGAGGTTTTCATTTCATTCAGAACTCTGGAATCCAGCCCACTGGAACTTGTATCTTTTGAAGCTCTAATAATTGACATGCCTGCATTCCTTAAACTGCAGCACTCACCAAAATGTGCTTCCTGCAGAGCTGAATGAGGGCAAGGACATTGTCTGACCAGCAGGCAGAAAAATATGGCAACCCTTCCTGGCAGGATTCCTGCTGGTTTGGGGTTGACTGAAGAAGAGGATTCACCTGAGTTGGGAATGGCCAGAAGGCTCTTGGCCCCTTACAAATACAGGAGGTATGTGTGATGTGGCTCTCTTTAGTCCTCTTTTTTAAACTTACCGAAGAAATTGGCTATTTCTCACCCCAGGGCTCTGCTTACTGTAGAGATGTTCCGTGTCCCTGTTAATCCAAATTTGGAAGCAGATTTAAGAGATTTCTCTTGACCCCCCCCAAAAAAGCTGTGATTTCTACCAACTGTTGTGAGGATACGACTTCTTTTCCCAAACCCCTTCCTCTGTCACGGGAAAGGAGGCCAAGTGAGGCCCTAACAGTGACCTAACAAAGACTGTCTTCTGAATCAGGATAAGCAGAAATCACTTGGAAATTGCAAAGGGAAGTGAGTGTCAATAGGTAATGTTTCACGCACAATACGTGGCCAAAAGAAGTACCCACAATCCTCCACTGAAGTGCCAAGGAATCCATTTGGCCTTTCAGTATGGCACAATCCTTGCTATCCATCATTCACATGTGATGTCTTGGGGTTTGTAGTGTGACCATGACACACAGTTTACCTCATTTAGACTTTTCTTAAGCTATGATCTCAGAAAAGTTATGAAGTCCACTCCCTGTCCCAAGGAAGGATCAGTTAAACCAACATCACTTTGTCATAGAGATCTGTCTGGTCTGTACTTAAATACTGCCCATAATGAGCTCTCCAGACAAACTCGCCAGTGTTTTGTTTCCTTTTTTGTTAGAAGACTCCTTTCCCCAAATTTCTCGTACTGCAAATGAAGCTTATTGCTTCTTATCCTGTCTACACTGGACCTGGAAAACAGTTTTCTCCTCTCCTTTTCTTTTTGCAGCCTTAACACACCAAAGATTTTTCTCAAGTCTCTTCTCAACTCCTTTCTCTAAACAACTTGTTTATTCTGTCTTTCCCTGTATGTCAGGTTTTCTGAACCTCAGATTGGTTTCCATTGCTCCCCTCAGGGCTATCTCCATTTGGCTCCATCTGTGAAGTGTGGAGTCCAAATGGGGCAGAGTACTTCAGCTGAGCTCTTTCCCATGCTGAGAAGGGAAAGCATCTAACCTTTCTATGTGTTTCACAGTCCTACCAGCATTTGCCATTCCACCACTTATGCCAATATATATTCCCCAATTTGAGGGTGAAGCAGAAATCTCTAACCCATAAGCAAAGCAGGTACTCAAACATCGCATTTCGGATACTGCTGGCTCCAGGTGGACTGGTGGCTGAATCCACAGAGGGATCTTGCTTGGCTCCCCTTCTTTCTTTTCTGTCTGCTCAGAGAGGGTGACAAGGTGTGGCTTGCCAGGGCAGGCTGCCAACAGCTGAAATTTCCTGTACAGCTGTAGAAATAAATAACTATTGAGCATGCCTGGTTCCCATCACACCCTTTCCCTGGCTCTGCTTTGCCCTTTCTAGCTGAAGTATCCTGCTCTGCCATCTGCTTGTGCAGGGAGGCACCTAGGATAGCAGAGTACACTCCTGGTCTCTTCCATCTCTCTTCTTATGCCCGCCTTTTTTTTTTTTGGAAGGACACAGATCACGTCTGTGGGATGTTTGGTGCTGCATGGCTAGTGCCCCCCCACTCTTGATATGCTGGGCTTTTTTCTGGTATAACCTGCTCAGAATCACAAAAGGTGTGGCTTGGCTACATATATGGGGCTTCACAATGCCAGAGATGGCCTTTCCCATGTCATCTTAACTAATTAAAAACATAAGGAAAGTGATGGAATGATTGGCTGTCCATGCTGTAGATGGTATCAAAGACTTTAATTCCATAGCAGTTGATTGCAAATATCCAGTGACTGATGATGCAAATATGCCATGATTTACTCTCACCATGGGCATTATTTAGGTACCTAATGTCAGTCTGTGGTACCATACACAGTCTTTGAAAAGCAGCTTTTATAACTATTCTTTGCTGTAATGAAAACCAGAATTCTTTCAGGAACTGAACAATAAAATTCTTAGGAATTTGTTTTTCTAGCTAAACTTCCAGTGACAAAATATTTCAGGCATATAGTGCAATTGGTTTTCATCTGAGAGATGGGATGGTATGATGTCAGGGTATAAAGTGTACATTATTCTTTCCATATACAATTTTGTATTATATAAGTTAACATCTTTTTAAAAATATATTGGGAAGTCTCTCAGTCAAAACAAATATTCTATGTGTTTACAGAATCTAAGGATCTTCTCTTTCTGCCTTTTTATTTTAAATCTCTGTGGCTTGAACTTGATTTTCTAAGTTTCCATAAGACTGTCCAAATTGGTTTGCTCTTAGCGCCATAATTTAAAGTTTATTTTCAATTTCTCTTGCAGTCTATCTAGTATTTATCAGTTCCAGGAAAAATCTTGACAGAGAGACTGGGTCATTTTTCAATTCGGTGTGTTTTTAGTGGCTTTTTAGTCCTTATAGATATGGCATAATTCTACATTGTTTAGCTTGCAGATGAGAACTTCACTTACAGGAAAAGAAGGTAGAGACACAGAATTCCAACAGCAAACCAAAGCCATAACAATGTAATGAAATAATGCGAATACAATTGTAATGAAGTTACTGCATGAGATTTTATGGCATGTGTGATTAGCTGTCCAGCTCTGTTTAGGAGGCAGAGCTGGAGACCTGTTGTGGGACCTGCTCACAGGACATGACATAGGGATAATGGCTTCTGGGTTGAAGTGCCTGGCAGTAGTAGAACTCCAGGTCCTCTCCTTAATTAGTGCGGGAGAGGGAATGGCAGCAGTGGTTCTCAGGAGGTAGAGGCAATATTTTCTATGGAATTAGCAGGCAGCCTGGATGGCACATGCAGGCAGCCATTTGGCGTGCAGCAGATTGGGACTACACAAACACTTCCATCTTAAAAAAAAATTTAAAATATATCAGTCACTCTACAGAAAAGAGTTTTGTGGGCAGCAATGTTACTGAGGTCTAATACATAGCTTTCTGTCTTGTGGGTAGATCTTGCCCAATCTACACTGCAAAGGCCAACCAAACCTGTCCCAGACCTAGGATTCCCATAAAGTTTTGCATTCACTGATGTCTAAAACTGTTGCCATTTTCCAGTGGAGCTTCTCCTCATTTCAGTTTAACAGCCTTGTGGAATTGAATACATTTGACGTCCCCGTTCCTCTTAAAAGGTGATTGAAGTTGGTTGTGTCCATAGAAGTTTCTAGGGGAAGGCACATGTCATGATTACACCTTTTCAATGTCTTAGGAAACTAGGCCAAGAATAATAATGATTTGAGTTTGCTGAATAAAATACTGAATCACATCAGGATGTTTTTGATATGAACTCTCCAGGTTTGGCAGGATCTTGCTTGGAAAATGAATTATGCATTTTAGGGGTTCTCTGTAAAGTCAGTTGTCTGCAGATTCCTTCATTGGACAGATCTTTACCTTCTGCTCTTCCCCGTATGAAGGACAGGTGATGAAAAAAGATATGCATTAACTTGTTTAGATTGTAGGAAGTCAAAGGGGAAATGGGTTCAGATGGTTTAGCTGCTTTGAACATTATATAACAGAATGTTGTATGTCCCATGCCAGAGGGAGTCAATTCACTATTTGTAAAATTAACTATAGGATTTTACTTTTTCAAATATTGAGTAAATCCTTAACACAGCAAGCAATGCCTGCAGACATGTTTAGCACATGCTCCCCTTGAAGTATCTGTTAATTGCTGAAATAAGTCACCTGAATATCTTTGGAAAAAGATGCTTAATTGCCTTTCAGAATAAAATCAAAGTTAAGCAATTAAAAAATTCTTTGTACTATCTTATAATGAATGCATAAAAACCAGGGTTGCATCTGAAGTAGACAAAAATGTGTAGTAATTTAAGCAGATATTTTGGGGAAAGTTTTTTTTTTTTATTTCATGTCCTTCCCTCTCTTGCGTCTCTCTGCCCCCTCTCCCCCCTGCAAAAAAACCCAAAAAGTCAGGAAAATAAAAAGTGGAGAAAACTAAAAAACAGGAGCATGTTTTCAAAATTACAAAATTTTAGTAGTCTGAAAACAATAGGTTGGAGAACTCTTCCAAATAGCTCTCTGGCACTCTGATCACAGGTCAAAGAACTGGTAGATTTTAAAGCCAGGAGAAGCTTTATAAATATTATAAATATTCATGTCTTTCATCTTTCATTATAGGACAAACCATAGAATTTCACCCTGCAGTATTTGGTTTGTGCCTAGAACATTTGAGCCAGGTGTGAAAAAATTCAGTATTGACACAAACTTAAAGTAAATGCTGCATTTCCTCACAGTAGAAATTTGTATGCTTTACCAGTTGAACTTACCTAAATTTGTTTAGTAGCCATGGGATCTTTATGTCCAGCATTAAAGGATCTGTGTTTATAATGTGAACACCAGTGCCTGCACTGAGGTGAGGATATCAGCTCAGCAAAACGAGATTAACACCAAAATGTGTGTCACAAGCTCAGAGTGCACGAACATTTTTCCAAAAGCTAAAGTATCTCACGAAGCCCAGAAGTGGGGGATCTGTTGAGTTACCAGCAACAGAGGTGAAAGATCAAGTTTTAGTACCAATTACTGGTTTCCCATGTGCCTCTCCTTAATGATAATATCCTATGAGAGACTGTGATTTAACATGACCACCATACTGACACATAAGAGCTACATCTAAGGAGAGAGAAAACAGGGGTTCAACTGTTTGTGTCCTCTTTCTGGAGCTGAGAGAGCTGACAGAGACCAAGTATGTCTGGTCACTTCTATCACCAGGAACATGATCTGCCATTTTTGCTGGGGTTACGAAGGTAACTAGTGTGATTCTGTATCTTCCCTGGTTGAAAATATGTTTTGAAAAATATGCTTGATATTTCTTGTCTGCTTTCTAGCATAGAGTCAGCATAAATATAAAGTCTTAGATAAGCAACAAATTTTGGTGAAAATTCTCAATCTAGAAAGAGGGAAAAGGCAGAAAAATATTCAAGAAATACTTATAGTGACATTTTGATTTTGAAGCTTAGGATATCAGAGGATGTCAATGATCTTCAAATACTGCAATTAAAAACTTTGGGCACACAGAATTCATTAATATTTTCTTTGTGAAGCCTCCAATTGATTGGTCTCTAGTACTTTGCCATTTTAATTTACATGGTGTGCTTCTTGGGGCTGTCCCATGCAGGACCAAGAGTTGGACTTGATGAATCCTTGTGGATCTCTTCCAACTCAGAACATTCTGTGATTCTGTAATTTGTACTGTTTATATTATAAACAGGAATGTAAGGTACTTTTCAGATGAAAAAGCAGAATCTGTACCCTAAAGGCATGGTTTCACAGATTTTCACCAAATATTCACAGAGTTGTTGCTAAGCTTCTCTGAAGGTGAATATTTACCAGTAAACAGTGTTTGCTGAATATGACTGTCTTCCGTGTTCAGGCAAGTTCATTCCATGGACTGAACCCCGTTATAAATAGTAGAAAAATAATAGTAGAAATGGCAGTCTTCAAAAGACAGAATATTTAAATTATATGCATCCTTTACCTTCTTCTCATCCTTCCATCAAGCTCCAAGTACACGTATTCCTTTTCTTTTGTCTTAAATACTCTCATGAAAAGCAGCTAGTCTTTACAGAATAATTGCTGTGTTTGTTTGGGTTTTATTCATAGATGTAATGCAGTGGCAGTCATGTCAGTAAAAAAGAGGAAAGCATCAAAATCTCCTACTGCAGGCAGAGACCCCAACACAGTGATTAAACCAGATTTGTCCAAACTTCTGCCTTTTCATTCTTTCTCAGATGCTTTGTGGGGAAGTTGTTTGTGCTCTGACAAGCAAACTATTGTGTTTGTTTGTTTGTTTGTTTGCTTTTTAAGCGTTAGGTATTTTAAAAAGTTCATTTTTAATGCTTCAATGACTACCCAAATTGCTACTATCCTTTAGTATTTGCCTGGAGGATTAGGACAAACATGTAGAATAAAGTGCCCAGCGTGTCTCTTTGTTTATTACAGAACTACCGCATGAAGTATTATTTGGTGGCAATTTTATGATGTGCCTAAGTGGAATAAAATGTCAATTTTATTAAAAAAAGAATGCACCCAAGGACAGTGCAATGGGACCTTGATACAAAGGTTTTGCAATAGGACACATTCTCATGAAGTGATTTAGTGTCTCAGCTGGGACTTAACTCCCAAGGAGAATTCCAGAATTGTCACTTACTGACACTGGTTTATTTTCAGTGGAGAATGCTGACTTCTCAGAAAAGGGGGAGGGGCAAGAACCATCTCATTTGTTTTATCCCTGTGTTTGGTGGGTCAGGGCAAAGTTATTTGGGGGCAATTGTCCTGCATTCCTTGTCAGATACTCATTCCTCAAGTGCCGAGCAGGGCATTTTAGTGCTTTCACTTGGGCTAGTTAAAAATAATAAATTGTATCAGAGGCTAGGAGATGCATTTTATATGTCTCTTGTAAACCTTGCAGTCAAAAATCTCCATGGGCTGTGCAAATGTGCTGCAATCCCGTTTACATCTGGCAAGCAGCAAACGGGAAAAAAAAACAGTTTAAAAAAAAATCTTTAGCATAATATTGCAAGGCAAGTTTTTAATTAGTTAGGGTTGTTTTTTCCCCCTTATTTTGTATAGGCCTGAAGTGATCAGCAATTTCTTAGAAAATATGCTGCTTCCACTGACAGTTCTGGTTAGAGTGTAACTCCAACTACTGGACTGTCTTGTTTGAAATGAATTGTCGTTGCCGCATTTCGGAAAACACTTCCTGAGACTGATGGGAGAGGTGCAAGCTTGCAGGACTCTGTGTGAGTACATGTCTGCAGTCAGCACGTGACAGTAGAAGACGTAAAGATGAATGACACCTTGAAATCGAGCGACATGGAATGTAAATCAGGTAAGTCACAGGCAGAAACACTCATTTCCTGAAAGCCGTGTCAAAACTGGAAACCATTTGAGTTCTAATTAATGAAATGAGAAAAGCCAGTTTCAGCATTACTTTCCCAGAGGAAGATGTTTTAAATGATAAAACGTGTTACAGCTGCTGTTCCTGTATGTAAGTGTGTCCATGTATACACATACATAGGCACAGAGGAAACTGATCCATTTCTTCTGTTTTTAAGTCATGTCTAAGAAAAAGACAAATTCTAATTTATAAACCAGACAAGTTTCTTTATGATAAATCCAACTTAGAGTTAAAACATACTTTGAAATTTTTCAACATTTGTGTCTTTTTGAGAGAAGATGTCCATGCTTCGTGCTCAGAAAATTCAGATATCATTGAAGTGCATTTTCTCATATGATAGAAAAGACTTTCCAGGTGGATGATCCGTTGCATCTCAGGAGCTCTGAAGATTGTCAGTACCTATTTTACTTACATGTATGTGTCTCCCTGGCACCCAGAACTACCCATTCCTTTCTTTTCAGTTAATTAATGTTTAACTTCAAGCTCAGCATGAGTATGGCAGGGATCAGGCTGGACACTTCTTGAGGCCCGTGCACACCCCCATGTGAGGTAACACACTGACTCTAACAGGAGTCACTGGCTGGGATGTGCAGGTGGGTATTGCTGGCAATCCTAACTCACCTATCAGTCTCTAAAGCCTATGACAATTTCTCTTTATATAGCAGTACTTTCTCATGATTTTAAAAGAATTTACTGACAACATGGAGATAAATTAATAGCATTTTAAAAGTAATAAAATTGCTAAAAGCAATGGGCAAGATGTTTCTTGCATCATTACTTGAAGGGGGTCCACAGAAGGCGGGAGGATTTTGGTTTCTCCATCTGCATTGTCTTCCCTTTTCAGCCCTGCAGACAGACTCTCTTGCTGTACAGGGATGGCAGAATTTGTGATTGTGGGGCGGAGTGCACAAAAGTTTGGGCACAAGGGCAAAAGAAGAAGGAGTGGAGACTGAAAGAGAGTGAGCATTATTTTCACGGCCTACAGTCCTCCATAAGACAGGAGGTGTTTTGAGAGGATCCCAGTTCCTTGAAGATGTTTGACTTCTCTAAAGGCTGCTGAGAAAGAAAGGCAGAAATAGAGAAGACCTGCACATCCCTACCTAATGGAATGTCTGACACCGATGTTGGGGAAATGTCTCAATTTCGAGTCTCCCTTAGCTTAAAAATGCTGGAAACTCCAATTGAGGGGCATGAGGGCTTATGGCTTTTGGGTTTTGGAGCAGGTAAACTCCAAACTAAACTCCAACTAAGTAAGCCACCTGGGTATGTACATGAGATCCTTCTTCCTTGAAGGTGAACATGTAACTAAACACTGATGAATCAGGAGCTAAATTATCATAAAATTAGTCAGTGATGCTCTTGTTTCACTGGAATGGAATGTGGTATGACCAGTTTGATGTATATTGTGATACGCTGAGTGACCGAGGGACTGGAACTGTTCAGAGTCAAGTGCTTAGAGTCAACTGCAGAGCTTAAAGTAGCAAAATGCAACAAAAGTATTTGGGAGCTGCAGTTCTTGAAAGAAAGCACTCTCCAGTGTGTCTGTGCTTAGGCAATATCTTCTTTATTTTCCCTCACCATCCACAAGGTTCTGCTGTGATAACTGTGAGACATCGCTGTCCTTCATTGTCTGCTGCCGCTGCAGAGCCTTCTGAGCATTGAGATCAGGCAGGTAGATCTGTGTCAAGTCACAAAATATGGGGGAGTTAAATCAGGACATTCTAAGGGTCTTAACAGATGCCAAGCAGCCATATTCCGAATTGCCAACACCTTTATTTTTATCTTACTCAGTTTGTTTTCAAGCTTGAACATTTGTGTGACCTAAGATTAGAACTATTTGCATGCCAGGTTCCAGAGTTGGGTTATTTTTGAGTTAACTCCATTAAAAAAAATTTTTTTTAAATGTGTGGCATTTGATCAGGAGAAGAATGGGGGATGATTTTATTTAAAGCAGGAATAAAAGACACTTTTTCTTTCAAATTGGTTAATTAAACAAAGAAAAGGCAAAGCTATGCATGGACATCAAGCACAAAAAAGAAGGTGGTATTCTCTGTTGACTTCCTCCCTTCTCCAAAGGTAAAAATTAACCTAATTTCCAGATCCATGACAGCTGGTCCTTATAGCCATTATGGGATGTCTGCTATACAAAGAATCTGCAGCACTTCAAGGGAAGTTATGGCCTAATGCACTAGTGCCCGATGCTTCTATACCACCATTTATCTATTTTATTTTTTTCTAGTTTTCCAGTTCCCAGATATATTGAAGTACATTTGAATCAAATATCCAACCAAACTTTTCTGATATGTAAGATATTTAAGGGGTAGATGCCATATGTCTTGCAGTTAACATCTGCTTTCAGATGTAGGTTATGTGTTTGTGCATGTAAAAGCAGAGCTTTCCACCCACCTAATAGATTGCTTAATAAGACTACTGATGGCATAATCTATCTTTATAAAGTCCAATGGCTATGAATTCTTCTTAGGGCTAATCCTGAATTTATAGCATTTTTATATATGAAAGTCAGAAATGGGAAGAAATGTGCAGTTTCAGGGAAGCAGTACAGGCTCTCACTGTGGCTGCTACTGTCTTAGGCTGCTGCAGTTGCAGCCAAGCCGCTGTAGAAAAGGGTCTCTATTTCTGTTTGATTATTAAAAACAGTGGTCCAGATGCAACATCTGGCTCAGGAAATCCCTAAACTCCTGATAGTCGGAAACACAGAGGATATTAAGGGAGGGGGGTGTGTGGAGAGGGAATCACTTTGCATGCACCCTGTTCTTATATTCTTTTCCTAAGCATCTGCCTTTGTCTGCTGTCAAAGGCAGGATATTGGGCTGGGTGGACCTTTCATCTACGCTGGGATGGCAGTTTTCCGTGTTTGGGGGGTGGAGTGAGCTGTGGCTGTGAAAACCCATCATCCGGGATCTGATGATCCCAAACGTGACTTTCCTCTCCTGCCTAAACCTTTATGGCTGTAGTGCTTCATCTGCTTTCCCCAAATCCTGCTCACAGCAGTAGTGCAGCATAGAGGGAGGGAAAGACCTGGCCCCCTCCTCAAGGGCTGTGTATTATTATGTATTTATTTTGGCTTGGATGGAGATTTTTTTTTTTCCCTTTTCCCCTCTGAATAGGGAATTCAGAAAAGTGACATCATTTTTAATCCCTGACAGTTTATGGGCTTTGAAAAAGATTCTGGATAATACTGAGCAATTAAGATGCCATTTTAATAGTTCTTTCAAGTGAAATCAAGTGAGTAATTAAATAAAATTGAATGAGGACCATGTCAGGCCACCCACAAGCTCTCATATCCGTTACAAATAGATGAATAAGTTAGAGAGTGGGACAAATGCTGTGTCTAAGTGGTCCTATTTATGTGTTATTGGATGACTCTAGGAATGAGGCTTTCAGCTGGAAGATTTGTTTCCTTTGAACAATGTTTCCAAGCAAGAGCATGCAAGATTGTCAATTGCTATTCAAACAGCAGTAACTTTCCCAGATTTTTAAATTTTTTGTGGTAGTGTTAATGCCATTGTTTTATATCGATGGTCTGCTATAAAAGTCACAGAACATAAACAGGATTTTTTGCATTAAATGCTGGATTAGAATTTCTGCTGCCTAGTTATTAGTGTGATGATATATGAATGCTTTTTGAAAGTTGCTTTAGACTGCAAGCACGGGGTATGGCATTACACATGGTTTGCATTCATTCTACACAGATAAAAAAAGCAGAGTGCAGACAAAGGGAAAACAAGTACTTTTGAGATATACAGTACAATAACTAAGTAGGTACTGAAAAATGGTATCTCACAGTTGTAGATCAGTTCATTTTCTTAGGGTGAAAAAACCTTTCAGGCTCTTTCAACCTTACACGTTATATTTTGTGCTAGGATTTCTGACTATAATTAGAATTATTAACTGTAAACTGTATTTCTGAAGTCTATTCTTTGTACTGTGACTGGGATACCTAACTCTGTCTTAGATCTATACAAAATATTGACATTTGAAATTAAGACAGATATTAATATCATGACATATGATAAGAGCCTTGAAAGCTTGACTTGCATCTACAGCATTATTTTTACTGAAATGCATGTGGGGGAGGCAGCAGTTAAAAACAACAGCCAAAATAATCTCATTGTATTTCACATACAGATCCACTGAAAAACTCATATTTTTCCTCAATAATTTCCTCTGTAGGATACCTTCTGAGCACAGCTGATGGAGTGGGTACCAGGTAGCACTCCCTGCTCACCCCACACAAACTTGTTTTCCCTTCATCTCAGGGAATGGATCATTACTCCATGCCTGTAGGTGCTACCCTGGTACCAATACATACTTGCTGTTTTCTTTCTCTCCAAAAACATGCTTTTCTGGTTTTACTTTAAATTTGGGACAATACAGGCCCCCTCTGGTGGTCAAAATATCTTCTGTACATTTCTGCAGTATTTCACTCTAAAGATGTTTTGCTGAGGGGCCAAAATGTCTGCTTTACATTTTAAAGTAATACGACCATAGTTAAGTTCATTTTTCTAAGAAAACCACAGGAATGAGCCAAAAGTGGAGGAGAAAAATGCGTAGGAGAGGTGTTCCAGTGTGTGTCAGGTCCCAGGAATGTGGTCAGTGACACTGACGGGTGCACAAAGAGAGTAGCTGCAAAATTCATTGCACCAACTCTCCCTGCCCAGCTGGCGCGCAGGAGTAGGGATGGTGCTGGAATGCCAGGGCTGGGTCTGCGGCTGGAGGCAGGACAGTGCCTTAGGGAGAAATGGGAAACAAAATGTCACTGCTGAGGAAAAATACCTGTTTAATTTCACAGGCTGCTCTTTCTCTGATCACTGGAAACCACAGGCATACTGTGGTGTGTTGAGGTACAGAAAGCCACATCTACAGGTTGATTTACTGCTTTCGGTGGCTCCCCTTAATTTGGTAGAGTTACACTAAAAACATTTGGACTTACGAGAGGGTTATGATATGCAACATTTAAATGTAGAGGAAGACTCTTCTAAGCACTTTTCCTCTAATGTGTTTGCATGTGAAAAAGTGGTATTTCCCTTTGCTGTTGTGTCGGTATTGTCCTCTGTGGCAAGGTATTTCAGCAGCATCTGATTTCCTGGAGGCTGAGACAGTTTCTGAAACTGCTGGGGAAATCAAACAATGTTTGAAATCACAATGGCATCTTTAAAAGCAACTCTCATCTGTGTCATCAGGAAGATAATCCCAATGGCTATCCCAAATCAGTCTCATCAGACACTAGACAGGGCTTCTCCTTCCCTTCTGGATCTGGCTGATTTTCACACATTGCACAAGCTTCCACTGGCATTTCTTAGCCTGTTCCCTAAGCCCTGGACTTGACTTTCTGTCTGCTGCCTCCCAGCAGCCACACATACCATCCGCCACTCAAAGGATAAAAGAGTCCTGTCAACACAACAGCTGACCAAGAAAAGGAGTAATTCACCAATGTGTTTATTCGCTGAAGAGCACTCGATCAATTCTATCAATGGTGACAAAGAGCATTTAATAGGAACATACAATAATTCTGTTGTTGTTTTAAAACCGCACTAGCCACAATAATGGCTGCTGAAGCACTTACCATTGTTGTGTGATTCCCATTACCCTGTTCTCAAGGAAGCCAAGGAAGAGAGATTGTGCTGTTTCATAAAAATACGTTTAATGCAAGTGTTGGTTCCCAGAATTCCCTGCTTTTCTTCATCTCCTAGTAGCTCTTCTGCTTACCTCTGGACTGCAAAAAAATCACTCTGTGCCTTAATCCACTGTGATGTTTTAAAACTGCTAGCAGGGGTCATCCTGGCCAAAGGCTTCTGAATGGGGAGGGGGGGGTTGTTCTGTACCGAGTCTGAAGGCCCTGCACAATTTGTTAGTAGGTTTGTACTGTCAGTAGCTGTGTGCTGCCACCAGAAAAGAGATGAGCTGCTAGAGTAGCTGGACTGCTTAGAGTTTTGGGTATGGGGTTTTTATTCAAGTTTATTAATTCCTATGTCATAAATAGATATTTCCAAAGTAGAAAGTTAAAAATGGGTATGAAATTTTTTATTTGTTCTTTTCAATGTAGGATTAAGAAAGGAATATTTTAAATGAGATTTCTCTTAGTTATACAGCTACAGCCATTTACCACGTGAATAAGCAATACTTGCTCACAGGGTTGTGAAGAGGATAATGGCTTTAAGAAACAAAACGAAAATGAGTTTATGGCTGCTTTGAACTTTCTTTATCAAAATTTCAAATGCTGGATTACATTCAAAAATAGTTTTTTCACCTTAAGAAATGAAGACACTATTCATATTCAATCTTCAGAGTCCTTCTCCTTTACTGAATTGAAACTGTTGTTATCAAAGTCTTATTCGTGTATCAGACTCTGAACTCAGTCCTTGACCTTCTTTTTGATGAGCAAAATAGTCAGAATTCATGGGCTTTCTCATAGATGATGTTTATTTTCCAGGGAACTAATTAGCAGTGCTTGAGCTACATGAAATGGAAGTGTTAAGGTGTAATTCATGCCAGGACTGTGCATGGTTATGGAAAAGGTGAGTGACCAACCCATCTTCTATCATGGTCTTTTTTCTTCTTCCATGCAGTGAGCAGTGGGACTCCTGGGGCATCAATTTTGTGTTCTACTGACTGTTCCTGGAATTCCCCTTCGCTGGCTTTTGTTCAAACAGTGATTTTGGTACAGGGCTTATAGGATAAAGAAGATTGGTCATGTCCACATTAAGCACTCTTGTGGCTTTTCTCTGAAGTGACTGTAATTTATCAGCATCCCTTTTGAGCTGCAGGCACTAGGCCAGGACAGTATTCCAGCAGTATTTGCTCTGGTCAGCATGCAGACATGCGATATCCGTCTTACTGGATACAGCCCTGGGTATCTGCTCATGTATCCAAGAGCAGCATTGTCTCTCTTAGCAGCGAGTCACACTGGGAGCTCCTGTTCAGCTGACAAAGCAGCATGACTCCAATATGTTTCCAGCAACCTAAGGCTCATGAAAGAGATCCCTTTTTTTTCTAACTTCAGTTAATCATGAAGGGAAACAAGATTACATTGAGGTCTTTTTAACCTTCTTTTTTTTTTTTTCCTGGGGACTAGCTTCATTCCTGTGCCCCAGAAACAAAGACCTTAGGTATGAATGGCTAGATGGCTGAAAAGATCCATTCTCTTTCTTTGTTCAGGCAATATATAACAGATGCCAGCAAAGGTATTAAAAGAACTTTTGGTATGGGCATATGCATTCCTTTGACTGGGTGCTTGCATGCAAGAAAGTTTATATAATTATGATAGTAAGAGCTGATATTTGAATACTATCCTTGCTGCAAACTACTAATTAAAGTTGAACAGGATTACCCTATTTATCATACTGCTGGTACTGAGAGCTGCTCCAAAATACTGTTCAAAAGATCAGTGAAAAAAAATGCTAAGAAAAATACAGTATGCAAGTGAGCAGTGGGCAGGCATAGAGGGCGTGTATATCCAAGCTGCTGTGAGGTTCCTAATTAATGTAAGACAGTGTGTTCATGTGACAGAATCTGGCTAGGATTCTCCATCCATCTTCCTCATTACTACTGTTGTCAGCTCCCCAGGCTCCTGCCAGGGAAATCCAGCCCCAAGGTGCTGTGTGCTGCATGCCCAGCATCCTGAACATCAGAGAGTGATAAAGACAGCAGGTCACAATCAAGGGACAGAAAGAATTAAGTAAGGAATTTCACAGTCACACATGAGGGTGGTGCTGAGGAAGAAGGGATAGAGACAAAAAGGATTTTTCAATAGAATTGCCCAGTTTACTGGCAAGATCAGCTGAGGACAGAAAAGGAAATTGAGTTGAGCTGGTAAATCTCAACAAAACAAGGCAGGAGCTGGGCTGTGCCATAGGCATGATCCTCCATAGCAGCAAGCAAATGAAGGCAGAAGCATGCGCAGGCTTCATTGCTTCATTACAAACTCCCTCGTAGTGCTCTGTACTTGGCAGGCTCCAGACTCACCCTTTGTGCCAGAGGATTTTCCTGGCTAAAGCAGTCTGCTGGCAGATGCTCCCCCACCTCAGACCCAGAGATACCATCTCCCAACCAGCCTTGTGACAAAGAGGAGGCTGACTATATTATCATTAGGGTATCCTGAAAAATATAGATAGGAACCCTGGTTGCAGGAAAAGCTTTGAACATTGCCACGCTCACAGGAACAGAGTGCTTTAGTGTGTGAGGTTACTCACAGTGAGATTTTCCCTTAAAGATGGGGTTTACTTTAAACCATCAATCTGTAATACCAAGGTAGGAAAAAGTAAAACAAAACTCCCTATTAAAGCTACGTTTGGAAAGCATCTTTTCAAGGCCTTCATGGGCACATGACACTGCAGGCTGCGGTACCCCAGCTGTGGTGTGCACTGGTGGGCACTCAGAGACATTGTATGTGGCTTTTCAGCCCAGGCAGAACCCCTGCCTTGGTAGCTTTTCCCAGCCAGGATGGCAGGACTGCTCTCTTTCTGTCTGCCTGTCCCATTTTTCAGGGTACTGGAATATCACGTGGTACTAAGGGAATTATGTCATGTCTTCCCCTTTCCTCCTGCCTGCTTCCTATCCTTAAGTTCATTTGATTAATATTTCTATTGTATACTTTAATTAGTACAGTCCTGGCTGCAGGCTACCTTCCCCTGTTCCTGGCCTCTTTACATCACAGCAGTTTATATAATATACATTATTTTTAAAATATTAATTGTGCAAGGACCTTTTAGGGTTTGCAATGTTTAGCTTGCTGTGACATTTGCACAGGATCTGCCCATGACATACATTCAGCATACACCAGTTTGTGGTGGCAGGCTGCCAAAACTACCCTGCCTCTATCACCTCCTCCCCTTACAGTTTGTTAGATTCCTGGGAAACTCTGCCACAGGTGTTAATGTAGTGAAACCCTACCTGTATCTGTTTCTTAACACCTGTCCTGTGCCGTGCCAAACGAAAAGGTTGCCTTTGATTGGATTTGAGAAGGTCTGCATTTATGGCACAGCAGAGTCTGAGAATATTGACTAGCCCAGTGAACAGGAGTAGAGGTTTCCATCTCTCAGGAGGGGTGCAAAGAGGGGCTCATGTACCCAGAGGGGTTTGCCAGCCCCTCGAGGTGAGAAGTGCCTCCAATGACTCTCTGCTGCTAAAAACCCTGAACTCCTCCACCAGCCTGAGCCATACTGGTGGGTGCAGGCATTAGCAAGCCCACTGACCAAGTTCACTCTGCTCTTCACTGTCTGTAATGCGAGTACCTATGGAGAGGTACCAGTGGTAAAGCAATCATGACAATTATGTCATTTCACAGTGTCAACCTAAGCATGCAGTGACAGAGGCAGATCTCAAAAGAGAGTGACCTCTGGCAGTGAAAAAAAGAAAAAGCAACAGTGACCAGCTGGGAGGGTGCCCAGGAGCTTCAGTCTCTGACCCAGTTCAGCTGCAGATACAGCAACACACACAGGCAAAGCCTCATCAACATCTTCATAAATTTCTGCAATATCTGGGTGTTGTCTGAAGGTTTGCCTTGAGCGTGCCCACGCAATCTGAGCCTCAGCTGAGTTGGGCTGTAGAATATACAGGGAAAAGTAACAATGCTTCTTTTTAAGAAACAGATACCAACATCTGAAATAATTCACTGTGCTTGACTTAGCCAAACCAAATTCCTGGTGTCTGGAGTTCTGTCTCTCTGGTTGATAGCAGGATTAGCTACAATATGCATGAATATACTGCGCGACCACGCAAAACCAAATAGTGCCGCAAAGTTAATTGTGGTTTAATTAATACAGTCTGCTGCTCCATGCTCCACCAAGTTTTTGATTATTTGTCCATCTTTAGATTTTCAACAAAGCATTCCTGCACTGTTGGATGCCTTCAGAAAAAGAAGAAAAAATGTATCTTCCTTTCTATTTTGGAAGTTTGGCTTGTTTTCAAGCCATTTTATTCAATAAAATAAATTTTTTTGGTTTATTAACAACACATTTGGCATGTCCATTTTTCAGGACTTTTTTAAGATTCTAAATTTTTGTGAATTTCAAAGTGAAGAACATGAAATATTTTTTACACATGGCATAAAAAACTAAAGCCGTTTGAAAACATGTTTTAGTTAAGGATATAAACATGTTCCTGATATATTAAATTTACTTGTAAACTTTGTTGAACAATTTCAATTTCATGTCTCAAACTCCAGCTTTTAAAAACATATCTATCTTAACTACAAGATGGTACTTTTGCCCACTCGCAACATTTGACACTGGGTATTTTTTTTCCTCATGGCTATTTGGTGTAAAAGGCTAAAAATAAAAGCATATTGTTCTGAGCATTGTGGACAACTTTTCCAGACAGGGAAAACTGAGGGTTTTATGACTTAGGAAAGCGGAGTTCCCAGAGGCCTGGTCTGCTTTTTTTTCCACTCTTCCCTTTAGGATTTACTGAAAGCATTTCACTTACTGTTGACTCTGCAGTACATTTATAGTCTCGTATTTTTAGGGTTTTGCGAGTACCTCCCATGCGCGTGTCCCACGCACAGAGGTATCACAGCACGCTCCTGTACGATCACTCACTCAGACGTGACCAAAGATTCAAACTGGTGGAAGGGCCTGGTTTTGGTTTTCCCCTTCCCAACCACTAGGCAGAAATTTGCTCTCTGCTTAGAATGGGTTAAGGTGAGTGTTCAGTCTCCTGAGGGGGCAGCAGCCCTGGCAAGGCGGGGAGCCCTTGGAGGTGCCTGCTCCAGCCTGGGCTGTCCCCTTGTCCGGCTCCCAGGGCTATACCCCAGCCAAAAGCCCGTGCCCTCCCATCATTTCCCAAAGCAAAAGCTAAGCAGAAGCAGTGCAGCAAGGTTTGAAAGGCTGAAACATGCCTTTGTCTGCTCCCTTGTTATCCTGAACAGCTGGGTTAGAGCCGCACGCAGCCCACGGCCAGGAATGGCAATATTAACTTTAAAAAGAAAATCCTCGTTTTGATTGGCTGAGCCAGCTGTCTGATGGCACGGCTTTCCAGCAACTTAGAATTTCTTTGTAATTAGGGAATTGTTGCAAAATAGGGAACAATAACATTATTTGAAGTCTGATACTTAAACTGGGATAGCCAAATTTACCTTCTAGTTGTATCTAAATTAATAATCTAATTTTGAGAGGAAATCAGAACCTAACAGCTGTTGGTGACTTTTCTTAAACTGTTTTAGAAAGAGTCAGATTATGATTTTTTTGAGTATTTGGACACTTGATAGCTATTCTTAGAGTATACTTCTGTTCATTATTAATTTTATTTTTTTTTACCTTGCAGTTTATCTAGTAAATGTACAAATGCCTTAAAACTTACACCACATAAAAAGTATTTTCTTTTCAATAGAGGGGTCCAGTGTGAATTTCATGTTCAACACATGAGCCAGGATGTGACTAATGGTCAAGTAACTGTATGTCAATATTTCATGGGTTTTTAACTGATAAGCTTCACTGTCAGACTAAACATTCTAGTATTTGGTGTTTTCTAAAATGTTATTGAAGTGTGTTTTCTCTAATATATCTAGTTATTAAAGTATTAATTCCACATTAGTTAAATATTTTGTTAAGGCTATGTTATTTAAATGGTTTTTTTAAGGCTAACGCTTATTTATTTAACTGATAAATCTATTAGTCTAGTTAATAATTCTTAAACATCACACCTTTTTTAGTGGTTTAGACATTGTCTACACCTCTGCAGAAGAAATTTATACTAACAATTACAAGGTATTAGGAAGTACACTGGATATAAAGTCCTGTATAAACAGAGGTGGTTATTAATCCATAAGTGATGTGGTAATAGACTTGCAGATAACTTGACATACATGTTATCCACTCAGGACAAGCCTGAACTTTGCTAAGGTGGAAAGAAAATTCTCACACAGAAAGCACAGAGTCGGTACAAAGTGGTGGTGCATAAACGGAGGCTGGAAATTAAGAGAGTGTCAGCTTTACAAAGAAGTGGTGGGGCAATGAAAATGAAGCTATGAAAATGACATTGGTATGCCTGTGCCCCACGGCTGATTGGGTTGCTCCTAACAATAAGGACTGCACTGCTGGCAGTCTCACCCTGGGATCTTGCTTTATGGTCCATCATGTTCTTGTGTAATGAAAGGGGCCGGCTCCCTGTCCTGTTAAGCTTCCATTTACCTGGGCATGGTACTCAGGAGAACCGGACTATAATTCCGTGAATGTTTCCAGCACAGGGCAGGAAAATAGACAGACAGAAGAGTGGAAAAGTGTGAAGACTGCAAAGCTCAGGCATCTTTGCATTCCAGCTCCTCGAATTTAAAAGGATGCCTAAGCAATGCTTATGTTTTTTGCTGGATCAAAACCTCTGTGTATGAGGTGCAGCATGTCCTACCTCTTCTTCCCTGAATGTATTTTCACTGTCCTGGAAGTTTCTGCTATGTTTCCCCTTCTCCTTTCACAGCCTCCCCTTCACGTTCCCTCTGATCTCATGCCACCAACATTTCCAAGGCTGCGTGTCTCTCCCCTCCGTGTTTCTGCTGGTCCCTGGAAGGTGGGAGCAGGCCGTGTTTGGGTGCAGCAGATGTGCTGTGCCTGGGGCTGTGGCGGGGGGGGCTCCCACACTTCAGGCTGAGCCCCCGCCTCCGAAACACAACCAGCCGTGCCTGCGAGACACGGGAACCCTGTGGGGCCTTCAGCCCTGTAAATGGCTGCACACTCAAAGTCCACTGTGCCTAATTAAACCCTTTTCCAGCACACCAGAGGAAAAAAACAAGTAATATCCGTCATCCTTTTGCCACCCAAACTGCAGTGTGCATTAGAAAGTCCAGTGTTGGCCTTGCTTTCCTTGACTTTTTCCCTGTGTAAAACGGGGCTACAGCTGTGCCAGTGTTTTGAAGTCTATAAATGAAAAGTGTTGCGTAGGTGTGAGTATTATTAGCTGCTTAATAGAACTAGACAGTGTTACAAAAGAACCTGAGACAATGAGCCACGGCAGTGTCAGCTTAAACCCAGACAAGCTGAAATTTTTGCTGGTAACTACTGAAGAACAAGAAAAAAAGATTGCTGTAGCATTCCTGTAACTCCATCAAAATTTCTGTCTACGTGAGTCAAATGCAGCAGAGACCAAGGCTGAAAAGATCGCTTTTTGTCTCACATTTTTTCAATGTCTCTTTCAAAAAAATGTAATTTTGAACAGCTAAGCACCTTTTCTTTCTCTTTGAGCCTCACAGAGATTTCCTGACAGGTTAGTACATCCTAGCATACCACTGGCAGCTGTGTGCTCAGTGCCTTTGTCCCACACAGGACAGGTGCTTTCCTTGAGTCGGGATGATAAAATCAGTTTTGGACACCAGGAAAGCAGAAGTATGATTTGCCATCAAGAAATAAGCTTGGAATGAACACGTCACCAAAATCTTTCTGTCTCACAACTGCTCACTGAGAGTGGCCATATGCAAAAGTGACTGGACCATGATCCATGCAGAGTTATGGAGGGGAAACCTGTGAGGCAAAGCCGGGAAAACGCCTGGGGTTTCCCAAATGAACTTCTCTGGGTTCAGGAGCACCAAGCTGTGTATGTTTATACAGTGTACATCACAACTGCAACCAGCACAGGGAATTGTCTTCTAACAGGGACAAATGTAGGGGTTTTTCTTCACTACCTTGCACTGTTATTTTTTGGTACAGTCCCCCAACCTCTTTTCCTCTGACTCTCTAACAGCTCATAAAACAAGGTGCTTGGTTGACTTGCTGGTTTATGACAATGAAACCGGTACATATAACTTAGAGATTTTTCTTAGCCTTTTTTATTTGCTTGTTTGTGTTCCACCTGCCACTTCTGAATCCACAGGCTACTACAGCATTTCCACTGACTTTCAAAGATTTTTCCCCACGTGCCAGTTAGTTGTGCCTATGATTTAATTTGAAGATTTTTTTAGAGTATAATAAGTAACAGCTAATTCAGAAATAATATGCTTAATACTTTTCTATAGTATCTAGAGAGGTAATATGGTATAAAAAAAAAATTGTACTGATTTTTCCTAAAGAACTTAGAAACAAAACAGTGTAGCCATTGTATTTCAAACATTAGAGCAATTGTTCTGTATATGTGGTGCAACCCTAAATTTCTATGTCAGAACACAGTGCCAACTCTGAGTTTCTGTAAATTGTGGTACTGTGGGCATGCACATGTTTAAACAAGTGCTTTCCTATCTCCAGGTTATACAGTCATATTTCTGTATATGGTTTGGAAAAGCCAGACAACACTCCAAAGTTATAAAAGGGAACCTAAACCATGTGCTCGATTTCCACACCACTGTACTTTTAAAACAAAGCAAAACCTGTTATGGGGCTTGGATTTTTCCTCTAAGTACATTAGCATGTCTTATATATAAATCCTAATGAAGTTTATTCTTGTATACCATAAAACATGTAGGTAGAAGAGACCTAGTAAAACAAGGAGATAAACAGAGAATAATTAATTGCCTGCAGTTGAAAGTGTTTTGTGCCATACTTTCTGTTACTTCATAATCCTGTGACTTTAAACATTTTTAAATTACAGGTTTATGCAGCCAAAATATTAGTGTAACTCCCTTTGGACTCAACAGGCTACCTTGTGGCTTAACCTACTACTGAAGGTCAGGAGAATATCATTCATCTTCCACAATGCCTAGACATCACCAGCTACACTTCTGGAGATATCCTGGAAAATGAAACTGTGAAAACATTCCAAGAAGTTCAGTGGGATTATTATCTTTGACAAGATTCTCTTGACAATACACAAACCTTTGTGCACATATCACCATAATACCCAATAAAACTCAAAGGTCCCCCTTGGGACTGCTTTGCTTGCTGTGCATGGTGTTTCAGATGGGCTGGCAATATGGGATTCAGCACTACAATGAAAATTAATTCATGGTTTTTTCACCCACATTTTCAGTTTAAGCATTATTTGTTATTTTGAATGTTATTTTCTTACTTTTGAAGAAAGGTTTCTCATGTACCCTCCTAGCATAACACCTAGATGCTAATTACTTCACTGTACATCCCTGTTTGGATAAAATAGGTTATTCTCTGAGTCAGTGCTTCTGGTTTAGTAAGTCACAAAAGTAAAAACACTTTCTTATTTATAGTTCTTGCTGGAATTACACTGTGGAAACAATGGTTGTATATAACAGTTAAGATGCTGTGCAAGACTAGTAGATTACAGGACCAGACAGTATGCTCAGAGCATTAGGTTTTCCCCGGTGTAAGAACATTTAGTCAAATTAGAAGTGGACTTTAACAGGATTACAGGATCAGACATTACTCTCAGAGCATTAGGTTTTCCCCAATATAAGAACCTTCAGTCAAATTAGAAGTGGACTTAACAGGCAGTGCCAGCCCTTGAAACCAGGTTCTGTGTCCTCCACCACACTGTTGCTGGTTTGTGTCTAAACCTTGTACCTTGGAGTGCTGTGAGGAATGACCACATGCCAATGGCGTAATTTCCTGACCGAGACACAATCAGGAAGTATAAGAAAAGAAGAGCATCTCACTGACTGAAAAACATCAGGAAGATTAGTGGCTGCTTTAGAAATCATCCAAGTGAGAAGGTAAGCATGATGTTTTGATTAGAGAGCCAGACTGAGGAAAAACAGCAAGAAGAGTAAGAGAGTGAAGAAAACTGCAGAAGGAAAGGAGAAGAAAAGTATGGTTTGTTACTGTATCGGGCCTTTATTCTCATTAGTGTTAGGGGTTAGTATTGTTTTCAGCTATGAAGGGTAATTTAGATTATGCTGATCTTATATCACTGAGACAAGGAGCTGGACAGATTCTGCAGAAGAGATATGTGTGACTCATGGAAAGAGTAACTAGTGAAGAACTTGCTCAACTTGAACTCTTGCTTATAGGGATTTTATTTACCCCTGGGGGAGGGTGAAGTTTTCCAGTTTGGCACAGAGCTAAACTACTTTACCAGTGAGAGAGAACTCGAAGCCTCCTTTGCTGAGAAGATAAGCTTTCATGATACAGCCTAACATGTACTGAAGATTATTGCACAGCCAGAGAGGAAAAAGATGCCTTAAAGCATGGGGTTTTTAGCTGTGAAAACTAGCTAATGGAGTATTCAACACATGTACCTAACTAGATGGTCACATTAACTTTTTTTCATTCAATACATGAGACAAATCATCAAACATTTATTTACAGCACGAACACTTAACAAAAAAGAAGGAAAAATGCTCCCTGCTCTAAGGATCCCTAGTAGCTCTTTCAACAACATGATATCCATATTCTCCTTCACAAAATGCTCCTTAGAGAATTCACTCAGAACTATTTTTTGATTTTTATTTGTAATGTGAATCTACCTGCCTGGTGACATCATTATGGGCACTTTAAAAAAATTAGCTGTGGAAACATTTGGAAAGAGTTATATTCAAGAAAATTGCTTGCTAAAGAGGTTTGTTTAGTTTAAATGCAAATTCAGCCGTAGCTCATCTGTACAAACAAGTTTTAAAAGAAAGGAGAAAAAAATCCACTTCCCTGATGTGCTGATCAGAGCTCTTAATAGCAACCTTAAACATGCATAAGTTAAGAAAACTCCCCAGTTTCTCCAGAACAGGGCAGAACTTAATCCTCAGGCACAGCCTGCCTGAAAACTTGGAGACCACAGAGATGAGATTTGGATGCAGATTCCAAACAAACACTTTTAATAGGTGAGTTATAAATATAGATCCTCTTTTTTTTTAATTTACAAACCCTACATCAAATTGTGAGGAAATACTTAAACTGCTTTTGTGAATATTTTGTTCAGCATAACTATCTGTAAAAAGACTTTGTTCTACCTAATGGTGTTGTCAAGTCACTGAGACCCTCTCTGCAATAAAAACAAATCTTAAATTCTTTCAGAAGGAAAAAGCCCACCTCACTTTAAGACTAAGAAAGCCTAAGAAAAGGTAGCAGGTGTGAAAGTTCAATTTATCAGCCATATCTTTGAGAAGAGCTAAATCAATTAGTACAAATCCATTTTTGTTTTTGAAAGATACATGATAACAGATGACAAGAGAAGACTGAAGAACGGTGTGATTTTGGCTTGGAAAAGCTGCTTTAAATACTGAAACACTGAAGACGAAAATGTCAGTACTTGATGAGCTGAACTGTAAAGAATCACAAGAGATTCCTGCAGACCTGAAAATGTCATGTATTGTATCTTTCATGAAACTGGCAAACACTCAAAAAAACCACTGGTGTTTTTGCCAGTCAGTGCTAAGGACTTACATATGGTCTTCGTTCAGGTCTTCTTGACTGGAGAGGCTTTCTCTCAATTTAAATTGTTGGCAGTCATAATTTCTGATTTTCATAATTGCAGTTGCCTTTAAATCAACTCTGGAAATCATCAAACTTTCAGTCCTGGAGCAGAATCCTGATCCTTGTCAGCCATGGCTACAACCCCACAGAAGATGAGGGGTAACACAGGTTAGTTCAGCTTTGAAGGAGTACAGGTATCACTTGGTTTTAGGTCAGACATGGACATCAGTGTGCTTTGAAAAGGAGCAGACGAGAAGCTTATGTGCAGAGGTAGATCGTTCCCTTTGTCTTCAGATTACATCTTTTCAGTTCAAGATTGTACATACACTGATAGGTCAAAGCTGTGGTCCTAGAAAATGCTACACTTGTTTTGGAAGAAAAGGATAGGAATCTGCTTATTTTTCTTTTTTCTTTTATTTTTTCAGAAAATTTTAAACTTTAACATGAACAAAGCTAGCAAATTCATCTACAGTAGGATCCCGAATCTAGAGAATTTGAATATTTTGTGTGCTGCTGGCTAAAAGTTGACAGAAGAAAAATGAGAAAACGAGGCTACACGAGCTGAAACTTCATGCTACAAACGCCTGCTTTCCTGGATGACCCTGTTCTGGACAGATAATGGCTCTGTTCTTTCCAGCCCAACTACATGTGACTCAAACAAGAATTTCACTCACAGACAGGCTATTTAGCACTGAGGCACATCCTCCAGACTTTTTTTTTTTTTTTCTGCTAGGAATGCTGATGCGTAGAGCTGAAAGACTGTCTGCTTGCTGCTCGTAAGTGCTGCATGTGACACCGCATCGCCCTGCAGATCTGTGCGCTCTAACAGACCAGCCTGCACATGTGCGGCTTCGGGGCGCTAAAGGCTTGCGGAGAGACATCAGCCGAGACAGGGAGACAGCGCCGGGGCCGGAGCGCCGCTGGAGAAGCGAGGGAGCGAGGGCTGCCCCTCAGGTGGGCGCCGGTGCCAGCGGAGGAGCTGCGGTCCGTGACTCACCGGCTGGCCCGCGCGGGAATGTCTGCGAGCGGCGCGGCCGCGCTGGGGACGCACCACAAGCCCTCTACTGTTCAGAGTCATCTGCTACTGCCTTAGGGAAGCACGGTAAATTGCGAGGGCAGGTTTGAAACAATCTGGCAGTTACAGAGGCTTCTTTTAAATACAGCTGTTAAGGGAGGATAAAAAGTTATGATTTTCATAATCACGCCTTTTTTTTTTTCTTCTTAGGCTCAGGTGAACACTGCAAAACTGACTATAATCTGAGAAAGATTCTAGTCAAGTAGTCACTCACATCACTTTGATTTGGCTACCTAGAGACCATGGTTTGATTATCTGGTGCAGTCAGCCCCTACCAGGCCCTCCTCGGCTAAGCCTCTTTGCTATAAGGCCAGACTGAATTTGTATTTTCTAAATACAGGTGCTGGGCTGAGGTATCCCTCTACAGTACTATTATGTTACAACCTGCCTGGTGGCAAGATCAGTTCAGACTGTGCCCGGTGTCATCTGTGAGCCCAGGTGTTTAGCCTTTTCCTGGGGTCTGCTTCATCCCTTCTGGCATGTCCTAGCTCTTCCAGCCCTCAATCTCCTTCCCACCTGTAGCCTACACCAGGAAGTCTTCTACATTATTACCCTGCAGGCTTGCTTTCTTGAAACTGATTTCTGACCCACCCAAAATGGGCAGCAGCTGTGCCTGTTTCCACCTGAGGCTGCTTGTTAGGTATGATGCCACACCTCATCACAGATGCACACGGTTACTGAGGGCAGAGGGGACCCTCAGAGGTCCTCCTGCTTGGACCAGGGTCAGTCTGCAAGCATCCTGATGGAAAACACAGACACACTGCAGACTGACATTAAACATCTCTGCAGACACATTTCGCTATTGGAGGAAAAGTGATGGAAATGAAAGCCCAGCATTTTATTCCCTACCTACTTTAAAAACTTTAAAAAAAAAAAAAAAAAAAAGCTTGTAATTTTCATTCCATCACCTTCCACCACAAACCTTGAAAGAGCAGCAGACAGAGAACCTATACACACACTCCCAACCTATAACATTGGTGTGCTGGGAGCTGCTCCAAGTGCATCATTAGAAGTAGTATTCTGCCCTTTTTTAAATTCAGAGAGCCAGGATCTGCTGCTCCATGTGCCCAGCTGGTCTTTAAGCAATTGTTTACCCTGACAGTCAAGCTCAGGTACTAAGCAGGGCTTAGTACTCTGTGACAGGCAGAACAAGGTTAAACTGGACAGTAGATACCCAAGCTGTCCACCCAACATCATCCCAGGCTGTCAGAGGGGGAGACCAAACGCAGACCAGGCTGTGAAAACATTACCTTTCAGGTTATTCTGCAGCTGCTGCAGGGGTAATCATGGCTGGTGTTCCCATGAGCCAGGGCTCCTCTTTTCATAGTTACCACTTCTGTCTGCTTCACTTCCACTTACGCTAATTTGCTGGTCTGCCTAGATTATGTACAATTATGAAAACTTTAAGACATTCAGAAGCAGCTTTATTTTACACAGACTATTTTTCCTTCAGCTTTCGTAAGTCTGAGCAGCACAGAGTGCAACAGGGAAAAATCAGGGTCCACTGCTGAAGTTTATTTTTGTAGAGGTTAGTATTCTTGGCATACAACATAGTCACACTGTGAGAGTTTTCAAATATCAGTTAAAATATTTACTTTGCTTTTGTGAAGAATATGTTGGTTTAAACATGTCTTCTTCTAAGGTAAAGTGAAGTAATTGTATGTATTTTCTTGTTTTTGTGGTCCTTTCCACCTAATTTCCTCTGCAGTTTATTTATTTTCATTGTACATGGGATTGTAAAAAGAAACAAACAATTGCAAGGAATAGTGTAATAAAAAAGTTCCATAGATATATTAATTGTTTTGTAGACAAGATGTATTTATTTCCTTGAGGGGAAGAATAATTGCAACGGCACAGCGTGGAGATTTTCATATCTTGAAAAAAAATCTTGTACTTCTAATCAGTTATTTTCTGTATGTGAGGATGACTGTGAAACTGCCAAATATTCTAGAAGGGATTTCTGCTAGGGAAAATGGAATTCAAGACTATACAAATCCACACAACTTCTTTTACTACAGCTACCATCAGCAACTTATAAAGAAGCCTACTCCTACTTGCCTTAAGTGTGTATTTTGCTGGATATGGTGGTGGTCAGTAGTGACAGACTGGCATCAGACTTTTGCCAAATGGACCCAACTTTCAGTGTGACTTAATGCAAGAAAAAAAAGTCCTTATTGCAATCTCTTTTGGTAGCAAAGTGGGAGTGGGAATGATGACCCCTACCCCCACTATCATTACTTTGTTTTCTTTTCCCATCCAGACTTGTGGCTCTGGAATACCTGCAGGCTAATCTGTCTGCTTCAGAAACTGAGTGCCACACCGGATCTGCACTGCTCCAAGATACGAATTCACATCATGGACCAAGCTCATCCTAGAAGTTCCTTCACCCCTGAAAAGCTAGTCTGCTTCAGGATTGTGTGACCCCAGTCAGAAGAGCCAGCAGGATTTATCACCCAGCCTGTGTGTACAGTGCCTAATGCAGCACAGCCCTGATTGCAGTGGCAGTGGGAGAGTGGCTTTGGGAGGTCTTTCAGAGAAGGTGCTGGGAAAGGCACATTCATGCATCTTGGATTCAGCAAATCCAAGGAGGGGGAGGCAGAAGGCTGGTTACCCAAGGTAACATAGTGTGAGTCTGGAATTACTGGGACGTGCCAAGCATGGTCATTAGAAATCTCCAAATCACAAGGAAGGTCACCAGTAGCAAATGGGTACAGCAAAGTTAAGCTGCTTCCTTCCAAAGCCTCACACATCCATCCAGACCTAGTCTGACTATCTGAGTTCCTTGGAAGTGAAGTAAGTGCCTACATGAATGGAGTGAGCAGGATTTGTCCTTTTGTGGAACATTATTAATGATATTTATACTGTGGTAACACTCAGGAACAGCTGAGGCCTCAGGATATTAGTGCAAACTGTAGAGTAATTACAGTTTCTGCCTGAAGGAACAAACAACAATCAGGGTTCTGTTCTGAAAAATAGCATGCAGAAATGATACTGATATCTACATGGTCTTACTCTGCAAATCAGGTATGTATTCAGAGTCACGTGTGCCATATACTTTAGTGACATAATAAACACCAATTACTTCTTTTTCCTACTCTGATGACAGTGAGACTAAGCTGTTTTCTTTTGTTCAAAAGAAATACTCTCCAAATTAGGGTCATGTTACCTGTACAGAGCTATGGCTAAAGGTATAATTTAGCGTGCAAAATACAGGACTTTTTTGCAGATAATTGTATAGTACAGAAAAGGAAAAGAGCAAATACAGCTCTCCAGATGATTCTCATCTTACAAGAAATTATAGACTGCTTTTCCTCCTTTAGCTCAAAAGAAGTTTGGAGTAATATTACTGAAGCTAATGGAGCTACAGTACTGTAAAAGTTCTCTTCTGTAGCCAAAATTGAGGTTAAACACAGCATTGAGCCTTGTCAAACTCTAATGTTAAATGGGAGCTCCCGACCCAGCTTTCCTTACAGGCCAAGGCTTGCTGCCTGGTGGATCTACAAGATGACCAGCAGGGCCGTTTACTGACCCCGTAGCTGGACACATCAGGCACTGCCGATCATGAACTTGCTGCCTGGCTAATGAGGACACCGAGTCACAGGGAGATCCGCTGGCACTGTGATGCATAAGGCTGGCTCGGTGATCACCGTGCTCAGATGGCTTCACCCTCAGCATAACTGTACATCCTCACTGAATCTCCTGCAAAGGTCTCTGTGTTGCCCTGTGAGCCTACGCCCCAAACACATCCTCCATGAGACACGGGGCAACAGTCATTTGATGAAAAGAATGGCAGAGGTCTGAGTGCTGCCAGCTTTGACAGCTCAAAACAATGGTCCTTCCTCATTCAACTCACAGGACTGACCCCAAAGGCATGAGTCCTGAGCAAAAACATACACAGCAGTTTAGTTCTTCCTTTTATTTTGAATAATGCTATTTTGGTTCTTCTTGTAGATACTCACACTCTCAAACTGGCTTCTCTCCTATCCATTAAGCCTTTAAACCTTGAAGCAGTCCTGCCATCTCATCAGGCAGCAATTCTGCCTCCTGCATCTGTTCTGCTCCTAGTCTTCCAGTCAATTCTGCCCTTCTCAGCCTTAGCCTCACCCCTACAGCAGAGCATGTAGGTCTGCCCCTCTGGTGGGTGGTATACAGACTAAGGAACTTTATGTTTCGTTATGATCAGCCTTTAGTCACAAACTACAGGGGACAAGAACAGAAACAGAGCAAACTGCTTTCCCAACTCTTCTTCAAAAGAGGGGTGTGCCTGAAAGGGGGTGTGAGATACTAATTCCTGTTTGTCACTGCTAACTCAAGTCAGAGTCTTTTCCACAGGAGGTGGGAAGGCAGCCAGAGCAGGTTTCCCACAAGCAGTGACACCATTTTCTAAAGAGTCCTCAGAACTTTAGTAGCCAACTGACTTGATTTTAAAAGGCCAGCATCTGGCTGTTTGGTGCTGGATGCACTTTTTGTCCTTTGGAAGCAGAAACCTCTACATGTGAAGAAATTTTGAGCTGAGCTTTAGTCTGCAGTGGTGGTTCACTGAAGTTCTCTTTTAGCTGTTAAAACTTCTGTGGCCAACCTGGTGTGTTACTGCAGCCAAACCTGGTCCCTAACATCCAAGACCCTCCAGACTTGTGGAGGAGGAGGAGGGGGAGGGAGGGAGGAAGCAAAACCA